>JAFFST010053732.1:18541-46452 GCA_022414735.1 Noturus placidus | reverse complement strand
TATATATATATATATATATATATATATATATATATATATATATATATATATATATATATATATAATGCTTGCTTTTAAATATATATTTATATGCTTTTCTCTCATAGGTTAAAGACGCTCACTGAAGCACAAACAGAATATAAATACACTTCATTCTTCACCACATAGGTGTAGCCAGTCACACATTACTCGCTCCATCTCACGACGCCTACCATTCATAGCCACGACCTGACCACACCCTCACTGCCACACATGTATTCATTAACGTTGAAGTTTTGTTGCGCTGGATTTATGTGTGCAGCCGTTGGCGCTTAATAATAATAAAACAAGTTAATATTGAGTGACCATGGGGGGGTCCGTGGCTTCGTGGTCTGCCTCGCACCTCCAGTATTAGGGGTTTGATTCCCACCTCTATTCTTTGTGTGTGGAGTTCTCCCCGTGGTACTCTTATTTCCTCCCCAAGTCCAAATACACAAATGCTTTGTGGGCTGACTGGCATTTCCAAACTGCCCGTGGTGTGTGAATGGGTATGTGAACGTGTACTGTGATGTTTTGGCACCCTGCCTTGTGCCCTGAGTCTCCTGGGATAGGCTCCAGGCTTCCCATGACCCTGTGTAGGATAAGCAGTCCAGAAAATGGATGGATGGATATTGAGTGTCTTAAAATATAGCATGCAGTGTTTAATTACATACGTTTCTTGATGCATGTTTGTAACTTAATAAAATACATTCAAATATATTAAATGCAGCTGGCAAATAAAAACCTAACGTTAATCTCGCCAGAGGAGAACATTAGTTGGGATTTTCTTTCTACACAGCTCTGCATTGCTTCTGTTTGGCATATGGCCTGAGATAAGAATTTCTGGATGCCATGTTTTATTTTCGTCATACTAATTCTATCACAATAGCCTCCTAACCTTCTTGCCCATCAAAGCAAATGTCTAAAACATGCTCCTAAAGGAGCTGCTCTGTGTAGAGGGCACTAATGGCTGCCCTAACAAGCCCAATTTGTATTTCCGGTTTATCACAAAGGCCCATCATCTTGACAAAAGGATCACAAAAGATGTGCAGACGTGTATTTTGGACGCACAGAGACTCATCCAGGGTGCACTTTTATGGGGTTATTTGGCCATGTATTTGCAAAAGGTTGGGGTTACTTTCATTTTAATTTCCATCATTTTTGGCTGCTCTTTTGGAATGTGAATGCGAAAGTGTCCTATTTATTGCCGTGTTTAAAATAAGTCATTCAAACGATATGGGGAAAAAGTGACAGCTTGGCAGCGACCTTTGTGAGATCCTTGCTGTAAAGGGAAAAATAAAATTGCTCAATTATACCACTCAATTATAATTATAATGCACTCTCAGTGTGGCAGGATCTTTTTCAGTCCACTGTCAGGACCCTATGTCGTTGCTTTTGCAGTGTCTATGGAGTAATAAATCATCCATGCTTCTTAATATACTTGGACTTGTAATATGTTGTACATTAAAAGTGGCACTCGAGCAACAAACATACATGTATCTGGGTTCTGTGACGCGGTGAGTTGGAATAAATCCATTAATTAAATTTAAATGCAAGGAATTTTTTCCACCACTGAACCTGAAAGCCCTTGGATGAGTGGTGAGAGTCCCCTTTGTATGGCTGCCTCTTATTTCTCAAGAAGGAACAAGGAAACAGTGGCAAATACCATTCATTCAAATATATCAAATACACCCCAATGCATTACACAGCTTGAAGCTTGCTCACCAACCCCAAATACAGGACTCGATGGGCAAAAAAATTGCGACTTGTTGACAGATTAGCCAAGTGGTTTAAACCCATTAGCAATGCCTCACGGCAGCCTCCAGGGTGTCTGCTCCATTCTCTTGGCCAGACTTGGCCTCATTCCCCTCCGGAGGGTGCAGTCATAGACCAGAACATTTCAGGGTAAATAGGATAAGGAGTACGTGTAAGCAGAGCACAGATTTACTTGGTCATGCTGACATGGGGCTAGCGGGATTACAACATTGGCAACTCTAGCCCCCCGAAACGAATAGCCCAGGGCCTTGGTGTTGATACAATTGCCAAAACGTGTTTACTTTTTAATGCAGACCTCATAACACTGACACTTCTCCAAAGTCAATAACTCTAATTAGTAAAACTTATGCTCACATTATACTCCCATTAGACAGGGCACAAACTCATTTTGAATTTCTGTGGTACAGTATTTGGTGCAAAACACCGGTTTATTGGCACACATACATTTATGAATGACTGAAGCATGTAACAGCACAGAGTTTCTTTCTGTAATCTTTAATAAGGTCAGACAACATTTACAGAAGGGTCTTGGACCATTTCAAGCTCCTAGTATTCAAATTGAGAAAATAATAAATAAATAAATAAATAAATAAATAAATAAATACATACAACAATAGATTTTTTCAGAGACACTTTAAGTGGTTTGGGCTGATTCCAGTTTGAGCTTCCAGGATATAACCAGGAACCAGTGGAGAACAAGGAATACGGTCTAAACTGACCTGCTTAGCCTATCACCACCATAAACCCCACCATGAATAGCAGAAGGAAAATGAAAGAATGGCCAGATTTAGGGGTGCCAATAATTGTGCTATATTTTTGGTGAGATAAAATACTATTATTAAATTGTTTATTTATTTATTTATTTTTTTTTAAAGAGGCAAAATTATTTCCACCCCCAAAAGAATTGCCATTCTGTTTCCTTCCACTTTTTCAGTTGAGGGTCAGGGGTCATATAATTTGACTTGAATATTATCTGTGTGTTTTTAATAGTTGTGCAGATTGTATACAATATTTTTTCTCTTGACGAGTGACTAGAATCGACACTGGACTCGTCCGCACACAGTTGTTTACAGCTCACTCAGGTATTCCGGAGCGTTCTGCAGTTCCAGGTTAGAGATATTACTAAGCATTAACGCAGTCTCCGGTGTGGGGATTAAGGCTAGGCCTTCATCGGCTCTCTGCCCCCATCTCACTGGCTCTTGCTAATCTCTGTCTGTATTAAAAAATGAAGCTGGCAGAAGCTTCCGACAGAATTATAAGCGGCTCTGTATAAAACACCCGGGACAGATCAACAATTTGAGTGACACTGGACATACAGCTGTCCTTCAGACTCTTCCCTTCAAACACTTGACGTGATTGCTGTCTGAGACTGGATTGAATGTGAGCATGAGCCCATTACAATCATCAACAAAGTGTGAACGACACAATTATACAAAAAGAACGACATGGAGGATGTTTATGACTTCCTTCGTGGTTTTTTTTATTTTACTTAGTGAAAATAAATAGAAAAATAAATAAATAAAAATACGAACAAGGAAATTAACAATACACCAGATAAATGTCCATGGAATACAAATGCAGGACATTTTTGGAAGAATGCTTAACTGTAGCAAGTCTGTCTCTGTGTAGGATAGCATGTGTGCCTGAGATCTTCCTTAAACATCCTTCTCATCCAGATTACTCTTTCGTCTATTGCCGCTGCCTAGAAAAGTATCGATCCTCCAGAATGTGCTGACATGAGCGATAATGCTGGAAGCTGAGCATTAAAAGTTCTGGCCAGTTACCAGTGAAAAACAATATTAATCATGCAGCATGTTTAACAACATTATTTATGCACAAGAATGATCATTAAGCACAGCTGGATATGAGCTGGAGAGAGGGATTGATTTGTTACACAATCCATACATCTTCCTTCCCCAGAGCTTTCCTTTGCTTTACAGTCACAGATTTAATTACATTAGGCACTAGATGTTTTTCTCTATCATTCATTTAAAACAGTCTGCTGTGTAAACCGCATTGACCCTCATGTTTCACCTGCTTAATGGCATCACGTCACATTGTTTTATCAGCTTGATAAAGTCATTTGAGCTTATAAACTTGATTTTGATCCAATAACGTCTTTCAGTTCAAAGAAGCATGGTTAAATGCAATAGTAAGGGTATTATATACAGTATAGTGGATTTATAAAGTCTACACACCCCCTGTTAAAATGTCAGGGGTTTTCTTTGTGATAAAATGAAACCAAGATAAATCACGTAACCTTTATTTTATTTTATTTTATTTTACACCTTTAATGTAATCTAGAAAACCAAAAAAAAAAAAAAAATATATGACTGTACTCAGAAATGTGGCACCACAGTGACTTTACCAAGAAAAGGAAGTCCTTCCAAAATTTACAAAAAAGACAAGACAAAACAAAAACTTACCAGGGAGGCTGCCAAGAGTCCTACTCCAACTTTAAAAGGAGCTGAAGGAATATCTGACAAGTACTGATTACTCTCTGTATGTGACAACAATATCATATTTCTCACATGTCCAGACTATGGGGTAACTCATTGTTGTTGTTGTTTTTTTTTTGTTTGTTTTTTTTTTTTTTTCCACCTCATAGAAAATAAATAAATAATTAGAAATCCAGGTCTGCCCATATTTTCCTCCAAAGCATACATACAATCATCCCAAACATATACAAATCTACAATCTAATATACAGTAAGACAATCTCCTTGTTGTCCTAAGTCTTATTATGCAGAACTATAACGTTTGCTTTAATCCTTGATTACTGCTTGGGATCACTTTTATACCAACAACATTCTGCCGAGGATTTAAAGAAACAGGCCAATGTCATATGGCCTTACACTTCGGATAAGTTAGTCCCGTGCGCCTTCATTATCATATCTGATATTATAAAGAGGATGAAGTATTTAGACCATTTTTGGGAAGAAAAAACGGCAAATCAGCCAAGATATAAGGGGAAAAAAGAACTTGGGGGCATGCCGATGTAGGATGCGTTTACTGTTACCACACTGAAATCGGTTATTTTCAAAAACAGCACATCCTGGAGTGTTTTATCACTCTTATACCACAGCAATTTGTCAATGCAAAGCATTTTTATTTGTTAACGCTCTTACCCCTTTGTTCCCACAGTATTATGTCCCACAACCCTATATTCCATAGAAACAGCATGCCAACCCTGAGTTACTGGGCCAAAATTGGCCCCAAAATCAACATTTTAACATTTTAACATTTAACATGAACATTTTTAGTCCCTGAAACAACTTATAATAATGTATTTCTTTAATATTACTTTGAAAATGAAGCAGTTCAGTGTTTTTACTCCACTTAGAGCACAATTCTTAACTAGAGAAATTATGAAAAATGCTCGCTAAAAGTCTTATACTCATTTAGAAGTACCACAAGAGCATCAGCGTGGTCAATGCCTTTGAATAAATGCATTTTAGCATTTAGTAGCAACATTCACGCTTGGATCACCTTCATCGTAATGACGGCGTCGTGACGTCATCAACCTTCCGGGTCAAAAAATAATAATTAAATGAGTAAAGAATCATAGCAAGGGGCGCACGGTGGCTTAGTGGTTAGCATGTCCGCCTCACACCTCCGGGGTTCATGTGTCCCGCCATGTGTGTGCGGAGTTTGCATGTTCTCCCCGTGTGTCGGGGGTTTCCTCCGGGTACTCCGGTTTCCTCCCCCAGTCCAAAGACATGCATGGTAGGTTGATTGGCGTGTCTAAAGTGTCCGTAGTGTATGAATGTGTGTGTGTATGAGATTGTGCCCTGCGATGGACTGGCACCCTGTCCAGGGTGTACCCCGCCTTGTGCCCGATGCTCCCTGCAATAGGCTCCAGGTTCCCCGTGACCCTGAAAAGGAGTAAGCGGTAGAAGATGGATGGAATCATAGCAGAGTCATGCCAGTATACTGGCCTTATGGGATAACGTTTACACTGTAAAGCCACTATTTCGACCTTATGGGTATTTGGCATAGACGACCAAGACGGTATATCGTTCTTATGAGAACAGGTCAAAGACGGGCAAGCCCTTTTTTTTCTGCCTTTTTTTTTTTGTATTTTGTATCAGTCTAAAGTTGTGTTTCATGGATTCGCGAAACATTTTATTTCTTGTCATAGCTTGTCTTATAGCAGCTCTAAACAGTCTTTCCGTCACCAGCTCTTGTTGAAAAAGGCAGCTCGTCATGTCATGTTGTCCTCTGTCCTGTAAACCTTCCCCCGTCCATTTCCTTGTTCTGTTTGTTGTGATATGTTAGCAAACCCTCAGCAAAACGATGTATCATGATATATATCAATGTCTTTGCCTACTCTTAGTATGTAATATACCGTATGGTGTCACAATGATTCCAAATCATTCACGTTTAGATTTCATTCAAGGATGTTTGGAAGAGTATTTCCAGCATACCCATCCATCTATTTGAAAAATAATGGCGACCTTGCGAGAACATGGTGGATTGGCTACTCTAAATTGTCGCAAGGTATAAACAACTGTGTGGATGTGTACAAACGAACCGGCATCCCATCCAGGGTGTATTCCGGCTTTGGATAGGCTTCAGATCCACTGCACTTACTTCAGATGAATGGATGAATACATTACTCTTTTTTTTTGTTTTATCTGTGACACTGAATATCTTTTTAAAAAGAAGATGGAAAAAAACCATGATTGGGAATAAAAAATAAATAAAAAATACAACAAAGAAAGCCAGCATCCTGACAGACTGATGGTAATAGTGCCTAATTGTCCTCGCTGTCAGCAAGATAATCCTTTTGAAATGTTAATTATCAAAGGGAGTGATGTGAGGGGAACATTGCAGATTAGCTGAGCGGGGTCAGGTCACTCGCGTACACACACACACACACACAGGAAGTCTTTTTGTGCCACTGAAATCAGCCCAGCTGCTAAGGATAAGGCGTTGTGATCTTTAAACTTCTTCAGCGTCTCTGTTCAACATACCAGTATCAAGTGCATATATTTATTATTCGCTCCATTGCATAGCCTATTTAAAATTCTATATTTTCTACCGTTCATGCCACACGACACTGCTGAATACTGATAGGATCGACGTTTTGTCTTTTCGAAGGGAAAAGACAAAGCCTGACGCATTGCAGTTTCTGTTTTGAGCACATATACCATCAAACAATCCACACTTAGGCTGCAGTGAAATCCTCAATCCAAGTGTATGATGAGAGGGGAGCCAGGAAGGGTTAGCACAACAACGCAGTCAAAGCTCATTTATCCTCTTTGCCAAGTCTGAACAAACCAACCTTAGCTAGACAAATGCTGTGCAGTGCCAGTATTTGGATTTATGTGCAGACTATTACACTATTCAGTCTGATATATACTGTCGAAGAACCATGACAGGCAAAAGATTTACACACAGATAGCTTATTTTTTAAAATCCATCATTATGGCAAGATAATTTGGTATAGAATGTGTTTGACATATTTTTTCTGAACAGATTGTTGCGGAGTTATTTGATATAAATGAGGTTTATTTTCTGGGTATTAAATGAGAATGATAATGTGTCTTTATTGATCACGTATACATTAGAGCACAGGGAAATTATTCTCTTCACATATCCCAGCATGTCAGGAAGTTGGGGTCAGAGCACAGGGTCAGCCATGATATAGCGCTCCCGGAGCAGAAAGGGTTAAGGGCCTTGCTCAAGCGCCCAACAGTGGCAGCCTGGCAGTACTGCGGCTCGAACAACCAACCTTCCGATCAGTAACCAAGAGCCTTAACCGGCAGCCATCACATTTAACGTATTAAATGTACATTTAGTAGTTTGAATGCGATCAATTTGTATGTAAAATACCATTATATATCTATAAGAAATAAAACACTTGAAGGTTGATGTAAAACATTCTCTGTCTTGAAAACTTTTCTATGTTGGAAAAGTTATAGATTTACTTCTAATGTTACAAAATTCTGACACTGGAAACTCCTTCCAAAAATGCTAAGTAAACATCTCTTTACAGGAAACTTTAACATATCAACAGTTACCCAATTGAAAAATCTGTTTAAGTGAATCCATCATGTACAGTAAGACTAAGCTGTTACCATAGAAACGATATTAGAATGGACGCATTGATGTATAGTGAACCTGGGATTTATACTGTCAGAGCTTCTGACCAATTAGGATCAGAGTATAACAACAAAAAATAATGTTTATATCTCAATCCTTCAATGGGTTTTCAGAGTGACCTTCTGGGATAAATCATATAATATACAGTCAACTCTGAAACTATTGAAACGCCAAGGCCAATTAAATTGTTTTTGCTGTCGACTGAAGATACTTGGGTTTGAGATCAGAAGATGAGAATGAAAGGAGCTTTCAGTTGATCTCCACAAAGATGAACTGACAGAGGCTGAGGTAAAAGCCTGGAACAGCATCACAAAAGAAGAAACCAACAATTTGGTGAACTCAATGGGTCACAGGCTTGAGTAAGTTATTGCAAGCAAGCAACCAACCAAATATCAAGTGTTATTTACTTTAATTTCATTCAAGAACGATCTGTTCATCTTTTAATCTCAACCCCAAATGTCTTTGGTGTATAGCACAAAAACATGAACCGGCCATGCTGTTCCAATAGTTTCGGAGGGGACCGTAATTCATTGAGTGTAGAACACAATAACAACAGTGTTCATAGGGTCCGAAGCAAGGAATCCTTAACTATTTGAAGAACCACTGAAAACTTGCTTTTCAACTGATAGATTGTGTTAACTTTCTTTAGTCCTTCAGTTCTTGAGTATAAGTTCTCCCTTCCAAAACCCTTAAATAATGTATCCTACAGAATCCTACAGCAGACAGTATCCCTTTTAGAAAAGGATCCAAGTAGGATCCCTATATCAACCAAGAAGCCTTAACCATTAAATAATGCTTGACGAACTCTTTTTCTAAGAGTGTCGAAGTGAGGTTGTTCCTACACTGCATCTATGGCTCACTTGTAAACTGACAGGTACTTTTCAATTATTTAATGTCTGCCGGCATACGGGCAGACCCATTAACCAACAAACCACAAGACAAGACCACATATTGTGGCTGATTCATGTCAGGAGGCTTGAGGTTACATAGCGTAATACCATCTGATTGACAGCTGAACGGGAAACCAAACAAGAAGAGCTGTCAAAGTGCATCTGCAAAATCACTGGTGAGATGTGAATGCATTAAGTCCACGGCGTCAAAATAGTCACCCGTGCAAAAGGTGTCATTATTAGAAATGTGACATAAAGCTTACTTCATTCCCTACAATTCTTTACCTAAACGAAGCGACTCTAGAGTCTCTTACGCACTTACAAGTAGAGCTTTAAAACGAAGGGGTTAAATCCTATTATACACTTTGCGATGAGACAGATTTTGATATCTAGAAGCCTACAAACTTCCTGGTCTCTTTTTTTTTTTTTCCAGTTCTGATAAATACACATATTCTTATTCTAACTGAAGTTTCTGTTTAATGTATATTTAGTGATTTGCCATCTGCTGTTTGCACAGTGAAAACATGTGCCATGCTGGGGAACACTCTCTCCAATTAGTTTACATTTATTCATTTGACAGATGCTTTTATCCAAAGGACAGATACAAGCACAGAGCTTCTAAAGGAGCTGACTGTGATAGAAGTGCTGCCAGACTTGCACCAACTGACCACAAATAAGTAATAGACATTTGGAACGGCCTCAGTGAGTGACAAACACAAAGAAGATACTACAAACATTAATCACAAAGCAGCAGCAACAACAAAACAACAACAACACTAATAATAATAATAATAATAATAATAATAATAATAATAATAATAATAATAATAACATTGACTATGCTTACATGGACAGCAATAATCTAATTATTGACCTTATTCTGAATAAGACAATATTCTGATTAAGGTGTTTACATGAGTCACTTTTAGAATACTCCTTTCATGTTCCCCTTTTACATGTTATAGAACATTGAGCGATTAACAGCACATGTCATTACGTCACCGCGCCACGCCGTCCGACGTCCCTCCAGAATATCACGTATCGACATACAGTTCGTAGTCGTTATTGTACCGTATACAGTTTTGGGTGTTTTTATTTAAAATTTTCACGTCTGCTTCAAGTGCAGTTAATTATTTGTCGTGCTGTACATGCAAATAGACGACTGTTTGAAGCTGCGTCTCAAACCACGTACTAACAGTCTATATAGTAGCTTAGATACATGTATTTCTCCTACTACAGGCCTATAGCAGTTCAGTATGCGGTTTGGGACGCAGCCGTGTTCTCTTGTTTGCCGTCAAACGGTTGAGTGCTGCCGTGTGTGATCGTGTCATGTCGCAAAATGCGGTGAAAACTCCCACACGATGTTAATAGTGTGATTAAGGTGTGTACATGTCTGTAATACATATCAATAATGTGACTAAAACAGGAATACTCCAGACGTCTTAATTCCATTTGTGTTTACTTCAAGTATGACTTTAATCAGATTAAAGTCATCAAAAATCACTGTTTACATGCTAGTTTCTTAATCAGAGTATCGTCTTAATCGGGTTAATATCGGATTATTGTTGTCCATGTAATTGTACTGAATGGCACCAAAGGACAATTTAGCACATCCTTTTGATCTACCAGCATGTTTTTGGTAGGTGGGAGAAAAACAGATGACCCAGAGGAAACCCGCCCGTACACAGACAGAACATGTGATATAATATAATAAATGAGTGTGCAGATGAAAAGGCTATCACAAACCTCATGTTACCCTGCGATTGGAGGCGGATGCGTGATGCTTGAGAATGGAATCACGTGAAACAGATCTGGGAGGTAATTATACCAGATCGTTTCGATGACAGACGTTTCAGTATGACAGAAACAACATTTCAGATGCTGTGTAACTCGATGCTGTGTACCCCAGTTCCAAAAGAAAAAAATGCATTGTTCTGTACAAGCCTGTTGCTCAATATTGGGCTTTTATTTCAGGACGTTAATTCTGAAACCTGAAGTGGGATGTTACAGTATATAGTACAGAGGAGGACGATAGAGAGATACGCATCGATCAAACTATATTCAGATCAACAGAGAAGAAGCAGAAACCGTGACAGTCTGCAGATGCTGATTCCCTCCTCACACGGGGCGCCATTTTGAAACAATTTGTTTTATCTACTAAACAGAGTCGTATTGCTTTCTGTCATTTCAGCATGACTGTGATCCCCTATGCACAATCAGCTCTCACTCTCGTCAACTGTGAGTGGAGAAAAACACACAGCGTAGCGATAGAATCTGTGTCGTCTCAGCTCGGGGAATTCACCATCTCACAGCTGAACCGTGAAATGTGCAACTGGCTACACATGCTTGGATGCGATATATGACCCGTGTGATCTAATAACGTATGTTCGTTAAATTCTGCCGAGGTAATTAGAATCTCACACTGCAAGAAGCTCCAGTTTCCTAGCAATGTCTTACAGACCTTTAAAAAAAATACATAAAATATGAGTAAGTACCCTGTACCGCACTGCAGGTCTAGAGTACATAACTCTTAGTATGTGAGTCGATGAACAAGTGCGGGGAGTACGTACATTTCCTCTTCTGCCCGCTGTCACTGTAAGGAAGAAAAGTCGTGGGGTGGAGGGTAATAACTCTCATGAATTTATGAATTAATTTCCAAAGATGTTTCTGACGTTACTCGGGGTTCTGTGTTATAGCTGTGCTCTGTGTAACTAAAGGAGTAAATTCTGAAATACGTCGCTAAGGGAGATGGACTCACTCCAACCAGCATTGCATAAATGGAGGAGCTGCAGGACTATGATACTGTAAAAGGAGAAAATATTCCCATCTATCAGCAAAATGCAGTCCCCGTAATAAATGAACCCCTTTCCCTGTTCCACTTCCTGCTTCTGTCAGAGAGACATAGTTTGATCGATGATATCTTTTTCTGGACCACACTACATTTTGATACAGTGTTTGTTTCTGTCTGTCGCTCATTTGTTCTGTCTGCATTATATCTACAGTCATGTGAAAAAATAAGTACACCCCATGGAAATTGTCTTTTTTTTTTTTTTACATATTTGGACAAGCAAACCTTTGATCATCTTTGAAACAGTGCCGATTAATGAAGTCGATAGACTTGAACAGAACCACAAGGAAAATCAGCTTTTTCAATCATTTATTCAACAAATAGAAATATCAATAGACGCAGTATTCCTCTGTGGTAAGAATAAGTAAGTACACCCTTGGCCTCAGAAGCTAGTATTGCCCCATTTTAGCTGAACTAACTTCTTGTAGATGTCTTGCATAATTGTGCACCAGTCTCTGACATCGGCTTGCTGGAATTTCTGACCACTCTTCCATGCGGTATTCTTTCAGTTGCAAGATGTTTGAGGGTTTTCTTACATGTTCTGCCTGTTTTAAATCCCCCCACAACATTTCTATGGGATTCAAATCCAGCCATTGACTAGGCCATTCCATAACCCTCCATTTCTTCTTTTTCAGCCGTTCCTTGGTGGATTTGTTAGTGTGCTTAGGATCAATATCTTGTTCAAAGGTTCACTTTCGGTTCAACTTTTAGATAAATGGCTTCACATTATCTTCAAGCACTCTTTGAGATGATGCAGAGTTCATAATTCAATCAATGAATGCAAGCTGTCCAGTCCCTGAAGCAACAAAGCAGCCCCAAACCATAACATTTCCACCACCATGCTTCCCAGGTGGTATGGGGTGCTTCTCTTGAAAAGCTATCGTTGGTCTGCGCCAAACATGTCTGCTGTTACTGTGGCCAAACAACTCTATCTTTCATTTGTCTGTCCAGAGCACATTATTCCAAAAGTCTTGGTCTTTGCCTATATGCTCATTGGCAAACTGTAGTCTTGCAAAGGCTTTTTCCTGGCACGCCTCCCAAGCAGGTCAAATTTGTGCAATCTCTTTCTGATTGTTTCCACATGACTGTATTTGTCGCAACCCTTCTCCGAGGCAGTGTGTGCAGTGGTGTGAGTGTGTGGCATGCTCCCTGTTGCACCTGATTCTCTCAAACCAAATGAGCCCATTTTTTTTTCCTAGCTTAAAACACCACTCTCACCATGTCACGCCCCAGTTAACATGAATGCCCTCTGTGAGAATGTCTACTGATTGCATCCATTTAGTAAACCTTTACAAACCAATTTGAAGGTTCACATTCATTTGACATGTTTTGGCAGGTTATGTAGTTTATTATTGAAGATTTCTTATACCACAGCACTGTTGCACTTTTCTTTATGACTGGTCAGAAGATGTTGCTTCGATTGTAATTCTACACTAGCACCTACGACAGTAGTCTCGACCACACGGCAAATCAAATTGTTTTTATAATGTTATAGTTATGCTAACATCTCATTCACAGGGACTTGTACGGTGGACATTTCACGTAAACGGAATACAAGCACGCAGAATTGTTGACATACTTTTCTATGAGGACGTGTTTATTTAGTATTACTGGAAGGAGTCTCCAGCATCAGTGCTTTGTACATTACATTTACATTTATTCATTTAGCAGACGCTTTTATCCAAAGCGACTTACAAATGAGACACACTCACACACCAATGGTAGCAGAGCTGCATGCAAGGTGCTAGCTTGCCATCGGGGGCAACTTAGGGTTCAGTGTCTTGCCCAAGGACACTTCGGCATGGGATCACCCGGGCCGGGATTCGAACCACCAACCCTACGATTAGTGGATTAGTGGACAACCCACTCTACCGACTGAGCCATAGCCGGTTAAGCAAAGTACACTGACAGACGCTGACCAACTCACCACTTCAAAAGTTGGCTGCTGGATTTAGGATGTTGGGAAAAACAACTCATATTCACATTTCCCAAGAGACAGCAACAATCTTTTCTACAGACAGTCAGACTGGTTTAAAAATGAATGATCCTTTTCCCACGATAAAAATGTTACTTTATGTGTTGTAAAAAGTGAAAGAGTGGGGTTGTGGGTGAAGCCCTTGTTGTTGTGACGTGAGAGACAGGACGCTTAGTTACATTTACGCAGAGAACAGTTGTCAAGCTGGCAAAATTTTGCTTGGTTTGTCCCCAAAGAGTTTCAACAACTCCTTGGGGAAAACATCTCAAGCTAGGCTATGTGGTAAGCTAAGACCATTATTAGCTCATACATACTGTATGAACAATATTTTTAGGCAAATGTAATTTATAAACATTTGTTGAGATTTCGCTTCTTACGTCATGAAACAGAATACAAAAAATGTCATACGTTTAGCAGATAATGCCAATTAAAACCAAAACACAAGAATATATGATCCACACCAGGGGTCAAATTAGGGATGCATTAGGGTGCATTAGGGCGGCTGTGGCTCAGTTGGTAGAGCGGGTTGCCCACTAATCGTGGGGTTCGAATCCCGGCCCGGGTGATCCCATGCCGAAGTGTCCTTGGGCAAGACACTGAACCCTAAGTTGCCCCCAATGGCAAGCTAGCACCTTGCATGGCAGCTCTGCTACCATTGGTGTGTGAGTGTGCTCTTATTTGTAAGTCGCTTGTAAATGTAAAAATGATATTTCTGTAAAGCTGCTTTGAGACAATGTCCATTGTAAAAAGCGCTATATTAATTAAATAAAAAACAATATTTAAATAACACATCGATACATAATTTATGCTCTTCTACCTGATTCGTCCAGAAATATGCCATTTTACTCACAAGAATGATTTAGCATGCCTAGCACCTAGCGCACAGGCTTTTGTTTCTATGGAGTTTTCAGGGATGCTTGCCCTCATCGTCATGGCAATGGTTCGTGCCCAGGTCAGATTATGTCAGAGTTTTTGGAAAGTCACCACACTGCTCAGACCTTCCACGCCCGGCAAACACCGATTGAACATGTTCAGACAGTGAAAACAAATGCGGACCAACACCAACAGATGCCGAAGCACTGATCTGATAAATCCCGATAAACGTTTCTGCAGCCTTTGGCTTTAGACATAAACTGCTACATTAGTTGCATGTTAGTGCACAATAATAGACTTATTCTACTACTTTATTCTTTATAAAAGGGATTTGTACAAGGGATTTTGTGCACCACAGCAGAAGCAGGCAATGTGCTAACAGTTTGAGAAGACCATGTGTGTGTATGTAGAGTGTGGCCCCAGGCAGGTGTGTTGCTCTGACACTGGCCCATCGTCAACTCACTCTGAAGCTAATGCTCAGCATGTGACACACATGCTCTCTCTCTCTTGCTCTCTCTCTCTCTCTCTCTCTGTGTCTCTCTGGGGAAACGAAGGATCACGACATGCTTTCTGACAAAGCAGCTCTGCTCTGAAGAGAAAAACTGCAGCAGCCATGGACTCGACTCTGTCTGCCTGTTACATGTTTACACACACTTGCCCCCAACACACACAGCATCCGTCTATGTGTAAATACCGACCTCGCGCGTCCTTCTGAAGCCCCATTTCAAGCCTGAAATTCTTAAGTTCTACAAACAACAAACGTGAAAATGAAGGCGCATAAACCCCATCCTCTCCAGAAACTGATGAGATTCTAGGGGCGCTAAATTACAGCACAGATAAGGTTTACTCCCTCAGTGATGAATGTATGCAGTTTATGCAGTTTCATTTGGATTAGTCAAGTAATGCAGCCTGCTTATAAAATGAAGTGTCTTTAATGAGATTTCTAAAAAAAAGATGGCTTTTCAATCTTACCTCATTCTCTCTTTCTCTCAGCAGCTCACAATTTGATGCTATTTCGATTCAGCATGCACAATGCAAACGTTTTGTCGTTATTTTTAATTTCTGAAGCCTACATTATGCATTTGTATCCTCTTTTTCTGTTTTCATCCATCACCAAAAGCACTAGGCTTAATGTATTTCCATTAGTGCTGTCAAAAGAAAAATTATGCCATTGAATAACACTCAATTTTCACGATATTTACGTATTCAAAGGCAAAAAAATAGAAAATAAAAAATCCACGTTCCTTTACACATGTATATATTAAGGCAGTTTGTATAGTTACAGCTAGATATTAGCATTCAGCTCGTTTGCATCCTAAAAGCTTTAAACATGCATGTTAACATTTGAGAGATTAGAAATTATCCTGCTATTTGTTAGCATAGTGACAGCTCGGTAATTAGCAGAGTCATCATGATGCTAGCTAACATTTCAGACACGTGGAATAAACCTGTTGTTAGTTACCAAGGTGACAGCTAGCTATTAATATTCAGCTCTTTTAAATCCTCAGAGTTAACATGCTAGTTTTCATTTCAGAGAGACTGAATAAAGCTGTTGTTGGTTAGCATGGTGAAGCTAGCTATTAACATTTGGCTTATTCGAATTGCCAGAGTTATGCTATCTAACATTTTAGAGGTTAAAAATAAAGATAATGTTTGTAAGAATGATGAAAGCTAGCTATTGGGATTCAGCTAGTTTGCATTGTCAGAGTTATCATCGTACTAGCTAACATTGGAGAGATTAATAATAACACTGTTGGTAGTTAGCATTGTTGCTAATGTTTTTCTACATTGCTCAGTTTACTGTTGAATGAGGCTCTAATTTATCATCAGTTATAAAAAATCAGAGTGTGATTTCAGGCAGACGTATTTTTCTTTTGTGTAAATTAATAATAATAATAATAATAATAATAATAATAATAATAATAATTCTGCACTATTCCACGTCTCAAAACAAACACAGTATGTGCATTGAAAGTGACATTACATGTAGGTGGTAATCAATTTCCAGTAGGTTTTTATCACTCATACTTTTTCTTGGCTGAATCTCAAATAGTGTAATATTGAGAATATACCAATCAGCCATAACATTAAAACCACTGACAGTTGAAGAGAATACCATTGATGGTCTTGTTATAGTGGTACCAGTCAAAGACGTGTTTAAAGCAGGAAAAATGGGCAAGCGTAAGAATCTGAGTGACAAATTGTGATGGCTAGATGTCTGGGTCAGGGCATCTCCAAAACAGCAGATCTTGTGGAGTGTCCCTGGTATGCAGTGGATAGTACCTCCAGAAAGTGGTCCAAGGAAGGACAACCAGTGAACCGGAGACAGGGTCATGGGCGCCCATGGCTCGTCGATGTGCGTTAAAAATTAATGCTGGCTATGACAGAAAGTTATCAGCTTTCTGTGTAGGTGTGGGCCGGTCAGAGTGCCCATGCTGACCCCCTGTCCACCAAACTTGGAACATTGGAAGAAGGTGACCTGGTCTGATGAATCACATTTTCTTTTACATCACATGGAAGGCCGGGTGCGTCTGCATCACCAGGATGCATTAAGATAAGTAGGCAAGCTGGCGGAGGCAGTGTGATGCTCTGGGAAATGTTCTGCTGGGAAACCTATGGAAACCCTGCCATTCCTGTGGATATTACTTCTACACGTACCACCTACCTAAACATTGTTGCAGACTAAATACACCCCTTCGTGTCAATAGTATTCCAGAATGGCAGTGGCCTCTTTCAGCAGGATAATGCTCCCTGGTACACTTCAACAATTGTTCAGAAATGGTTTGAGGAAGATGACAACGAGTTCAAGGTGTTGACTCGGCCTCCAAATTCCCCAGATCTCAATCCCATCAAGTATCTGTCGAATAATCTGGATAAAACAAGTCTGATTCATGCAACAACTTACAAGACTTAAAGGATCTACTGCTAACGTCTTGGTGCCAGATACCAGAGCACACCTTCAGAGGTCTTGTGGAGTTCATCCCTGGACGGGTCAGAGCTGGCGGCACAAAATGGACCAACACAATATTAGGCAGGTGGTTTTAACATTTTCTGATCAGTGTATACTGTAGGTGATGCAATACTTTGATGTTTTAACTGCTTAGTGAGCATAAATGGTGGACAGGGAGACAGTCAGGACTCGTTGCTGTTGGAGAGCATTTTAAAGGCAGATTAGTATAAGAAATGTAAATGTTTTATGTATACAATATAAGAAATTTAAAATGGAGCAAAATATCAGCAAATACAAAAACTATAAAATAAAAAAACCACTAAAACTGAAATGTAATGTAATAATTATATGAAAAACGACAGAAAGATCAACAAGATCTACTGTTTTTGATCTACCAGCACAACTTTGACTGCCCAAACCTATACATTTTGAGTACTTTGCATTTTTTCAATAAAAAAGTGTGTCACTAATGTAAACATCCGATTTTAATGATATCCATGCATTTAAGTATTGATTTTTTTTTCCCCTCGTCATAACTTTTCCCCTCACTCACTCTTCTGTGGGACATGTGTCCTCTTCACTCAGCTCCAGGACGAGAATCAATAGTGAGGAGTATGTGACCGATGAACGGCCTCTGGGTGACAGACTGTAGATGCACCAGCGCCACTTCTCTGCTCCGCTGGAGGCTTATAATGTACGGCTGAAGTGTGTAAGTGCATTGGCAGGTCGTTAAGGAGACAGGACACGATTGTGAGTGTGGGTGATAGTCTGCTATGATCGCTCGACGGGCCTCAGGCTGGATTTCTGCAATGACAGTTCATTCAGGTATGTGATAGGAGTGTGTTCGTGTTAGGCCTGGGATAAGGATGTGTGTGTTTCATGACAGCTCGCTCAGGTCAGGTACAGGGATGTGAGACAGTGATGGAGGCAGAGAGCCTCTGGCAGATCCAGTAATGGTTTTTGGTGGACTGAAAACACATTTTTATAAGCGTCGAGCCAATGTGTGGT
Organism: Noturus placidus; assembly: GCA_022414735.1. Lineage (NCBI taxonomy): Eukaryota > Metazoa > Chordata > Actinopteri > Siluriformes > Ictaluridae > Noturus > Noturus placidus. The sequence goes on along the minus strand of JAFFST010053732.1, from coordinate 28,007 downwards.
CTGGTACCAGTCTTCTAAAAAAGGAATAAAACATGACAGCACATGCTGAAGATTATTCATAACAATGTGCTGTGATACGTTGCCACATCGATTTGCTAAGGATTACAATATATTAGTTTATAATTAAATAACACATTATACTTTTTTATTATTCATTTAGAGTTACAGTTAAAGCTGTGGTACGTCTGTAAAAACAAATTAGTTCTTGTTCTCACTTACGATACAGCAGCTATAAACAGTCGTTTACATCGATCAGCCTCTTTTTTTCAAATGGAAAGTGCAAAGTCGTCTGTGTCCCATAGACGAACATGTTTTTTTTGTTGACACTACAGTAAATGCTGACTTCTACACAGGGAAATGTTCAGTTTCCTTGCAGAAAACTACAAATATCAAATTGACTAGCAATTACAATATTATAGGCAAAGTAGGCAAAATGATGGATAGATTGAAAAGTTCAAGCCAGGGTCAAGCATAGTTGGGACACAAAATATTAAATTTCCTTGTTCAGCATTCATACACACACATATTCATGTGCACCTCAACACACACCATCTGTCCTCCCAAAGCAAAGCAATCAGATCCATCAGGGACTCCCAGGACGTGATCCACAGGGCAGCCAAGCCACGTGCCCATACCATCTGATGGATATGTTGTTCCACTGTCCTTTCTATGTGGCCCAACCCCTCTCCACAAAGCAGCCTGACACGGGCCATATTAGCCTGTCTGCTTTATCTGATGCCCATTTTGCTAGCAGGGACTGCTATTTCTGCAGTGCTAGAGGGCTCTATCAATAAAGCAGTGCATGACTTTCGCTGTTTATAGGATACATTCATTTAACAAGAGATACTGTATGTCATAATTTATGTCGTCATTGTTCACTTAAAAATGAACATCAGCTTTGCAAATTTAGATAAAACCACTCTAAAATTGTTCAACAGTAAAGGACTCGCCATCTCAATAGGAAAAAGCATGATTGAATCCTAACAATACTAAAGATTCCAAAAGAATGTAACTGTCCTGAGTTTTTGGGTATAAAAGATGGTGTTACTCTTTGCCCTGTTAATCAGAAGGACACTAACCAATTACGATAGCTCTCGTTCACTCATAACGTTTGCTAGCTGACCTATGAAGAGAAATATTGAGTACCTATGGGTGTCTGTGGCTCAGTCGGTAGAGCGGGTTGTCCACTAATCCACTAATCGTAGGGTTGGTGGTTCGAATCCCGGCCCGGGTGATCCCATGCCGAAGTGTCCTTGGGCAAGACACTGAACCCTAAGTTGCCCCCGATGGAAAGCTAGCACCTTGCATGCAGCTCTGCTACCATTGGTGTGTGAGTGTGCTCTCATTTGCAAGTTGCTTTGGATAAAAGCATCTGCTAAATGAATAAAAATGTAAAGAGAACATGTGGTGGCTTCACATGTCTCAGGAGAATCTTATATACTTTTATCAGTACTTCCAGGATTTTGCGATCGCTGAAATTAACGCAAAATCAAGGAACCTCCAGCAATATTCACAGGAGCTTGCCATTTTTCAAAATTACCGCAGATTTTCCGCAGATTTGGACCAAGACGTGTCATGTGAGGTCATCACAATGTGCATTGGTGGGGCAGTGGTGGCTTGGCGGTTAAGGCTCTGGGTTACTGATCGGCAGCCTGCACTGCCAGGCTGCCACTGTTGAGCCCTCGAGCAACCCTCTCTGCTCCAGGGACGCTTTATCATAGCTGACCCTGCGCGCTGACCCCAACTTCCTGACAAGCTGGGGTATGCGAACAAAAGAATTTCTCTGTTCTGAAATGTATATGTGATCAGTAAAGACTCATTATCATAATCAGTCAGCCAAAGCTCTTTTTGATTCACGTGCACTGACCCTGAGTACCGCTAAAAGGTCTCATTTAACAACAAACATCACTATGAATTGCAATTTCACCAATTCACGTAGTTGTCCGCAAAAAAATCACAACAAGCTCTGCAAATTTCATCGCAGATTAAAAAAAAAAAAGACCACAGCAAAATCAAGCATTTCTGGCTGCACCAATCACGAAAAGACCCTCTGCAACATCATGTACTTAATGTATCTTATATACGCAAGAAGCTGCTAAGTGACAGGAAAAAAAACAACTAACTATTCAGTGAGGTTTGGCAAGTCTAGGTGAAAAAACATAACCAGACTTTTAAAATATTGTGTTAAAGAGTGAGATGAACATACAGTAACTAGTTAGCAGTAAACCTGTGCTGCATGATAAGTTTTGTTGTTTTTTAGCTTCTGGCAATCTATAAACACAAAAATCATTGTTGATCAAATAAAATGGTAGCTACAAAACAGCGGCTAATGCCGAGCTTAGGCCCAATTCTCATTCGCCGAGAGTTTCGTCGAGATCGCCGACAAAAGCCCGAAATCATAGGCAAAGCAGAGCTCGTTCCCTTGAGCGACGAACGCAAAGTATGAATTATCAAAGATGCGATCTAAGAGAAGTGCTGGCGGGCCGCAGATGTTGATGAGATATCTCGCATGTTAAATATCTGTCGCCGATGTCGGTGAGATATCTCGCATGTTAAATATCTGTCGGCGATGTCGGGGAGATATCTCGCATGTTAAATATCTGTCGCCGATGTCGGTGAGATAGCTCGCATGTTAAATATCTGTCGCCGATGTCGGTGAGATATCTCGCATGTTAAATATCTGTCACGGATGTCGCTGAGATATCTCGCATGTTAAATATCTGTCACCGATGTCGGGGAGATATCTCGCATGTTAAATATCTGTCGCCGATGTCGGTGAGATAGCTCGCATGTTAAATATCTGTCGCCGATGTCGGTGAGATATCCAGCCAGCCAGCCATCTTCAACCGCTTACTCCTTTTCAGGGTCACGGGGAACCTGGAGTCTATCCCAGGGAGCATCGGTCACAAGGCGGGGTACACCCTGGACAGGGTGCCAATCCATCGCAGGGCACAATCACATACACACTCACACACACATTCATACACTACGGACACTTTAGACACGCCAATCAGACTACCATGCATGTCTTTGGACTGGGGGAGGAAACCGGAGTACCCGGAGGAAACCCCCAACACACGGGGAGAACATGCAAACTCCGCACACACATGGCCCTGGCGGGACTCGAACCCCGGACCCTGGAGGTGTGAGGCGGACATGCTAACCACTAAGCCACCGTGCACCCTATGTTAAATATCTGGTCTGCAATTCCAAATCACGTAATGTGAAATGTGTTTTGACTGAATATAACTGCAGTGTTGGTGTACAGACAATGAGACATGACCAGAGAAGTTTCAGTGGGAAGAGTCCTGATGTACCTACAACAGACCATCAACTAGCATGGTTGTGGTATCAAGAGAGTCTCATTGGACAGATGAAATGGAGAAAAATTAGTGGAGCAGCAGTGCCTGTTTTCTGTTTCTTCTGAACTGTACCATACCCGGGTGGTAAAAGAGAAGAGCTCGAGAGAAATTCCAAATTCTCTTCGACAGAGATTTTTTTCAGGACGTACTTTTTCATATTGTAACCAATAAAATATATGATGTAAAGGTGTTTAAAAGCATACACATCATTTCTTTCAGTTGAGGAGGTTAAAACCAGGGTTTTATCCCCGATTAGTGGAAAACACTGTGGAATGTTTTGTAATGTGTCGAAGGTGTAATTTGAAAACCCTACGACTTCCATGACAAGACGGTCAGTTGTGTAATATGAACGGTACCCCAACCCGACCTCCTCGAAAGTCGTGGTGTGTAGAAGCCATTAACTGAAGCCATCAGAGCAACAGTTCTCTCTTCGACATTTTATTGAACAATCGTACGGCGAGAGAACTCTCATAAGATTAGATCACCTTCACAAAGGACAAGCTGTAAATGTTAGCTTCAAATTTAACCCAAATTAGATCCTTTTCCTTAAGAAAAAAAAAAGCGTTGTAAAAGAATTACACTTTCAAGTACACTTGCAGTTTATATGTGATACACTGGCATATCTAACACCTATAACTGAAGAGAAGCACAGTTTAATGTTGATTAGCAGAATAAATCATTACAGATCGTTCTGTACAAAGTGGAACAATGAAAATAAATTCGACAAATGGCTCAATATTGGTCAAATATTCATGGTAGCCTAGGATAAGAAGAAAAAAAAAAGATTTTTCCTATAGTTTCCTGAACTAAAATATGTGTGTCTCAACCAGAAATAATAGCAGAAGGTATAGTGTTTTCCAAAAGTGAAAAAGAAAATTGCTTTTAAAGATTTCAACTCCAATGTGGCGCAGGAGCATGACGGAAATCATCTGGTATCTGATTACAAAATGAATTGATTAGACTTCGCTATGGTATTTTGCAATACACCAACTTGATCAAAGCATGACATTCACTGTGTGAGAAAGTCACACTTATTTACGGCTGCATTTGTTAAACAGGATCCGTACACAACGTGATCTATTCAGGAAGATAATCTAGTCAAGACTGAAAAGTAAATAAACACCTTTCTACATCTTTATGATTGTATGATCTAATGACTGTGTCTCATTCACCCATTCACACACCAATGGTAGCAGAGGTGCCATGCAAGGTGCTAACTTGCCATCGGGGGCAACTTAGGGTTCAGTGTCTCGCCCATGGACACTTTGGCATGTGGAGTCACATGGGCCGGGAATCGAACCGCCAACCCTACGATTAGTGGACGACCCGCTCTACCACCTGCGCCACAGCCGCCCCGTTCTATGAGTGACAAGCAAATAGCGTATTTGTGGGTTTTTGTTGCGTCATCGCCATGTGACATCAGAATAATGCCACGTGACGCATGATAATGAGTGCCGTGCCTGTCGAGAAGATTGTAGAAAAAGGACATGTCAGGTTTCCTTTCATCTGACCAACATCAGAACACTGTCGTGTGCGAGCTTTGCAAACAAAAAAACAGTCCCGACCAAATACGGAAAGACAAGCTGCGAGAGAGTTGTAGTGTACATGCGCAGAAATGTACAGTGCGTATGACTCTGAACAGCCGGCAAGGAAGAAATGTGAAATTTTGCCGCGTTTTGTGTTTTCTCTTAAAATGTCGGCTTTGGCGCGGACAGTCAGTATGTTTACATGGACAACAATATTACGATATTAACCCAATTAAGACGATACTCTGATTAAGAAATTAGCATGTAAACAGCGATTATTTATTATCTTAATCCGAATAAGGTCATACTCGAAGTAAACACAAATTGAATTAAAACATGTGGAGTACTCCTGTTGGACATGTATTACAGACATGTACACACCTTAATCACACTATTAATGTTGTGTGGGAGTTTCACCGCATTTTGCAACAGGACACGTACACACACGGCAACGCTCAACCGTTTTACGGCAAACAAGAGAGCTCGGCTGCGTCCGAAACTGCATACTTACCTACTATATAGTAGGAGAAGTACATGTGTCTCAACTACTGTATAGACGAAAAGTATGCGGTTTGGGACACAGCCCACGGCTTTAAGCAGTCGTCTATTAGCACGTCCAGCATGGCAAATAATTAACTCCTATTGAAGCTTTTGTAAAAATGTCAAATAAAAAAACTATACGGTACCATAACGAAGACGAACTGTATGTCGATACGTGAAATTCTGGAGGGACGTCGGACGGCGTGATGTAATGACGTGTGCTGTTAATCGATCTATGATCTATAACATGTAAAACGGGAACATGGGAGGCGTATTCTAAAAGTGACTCAAGTAAACATCCTAATCACAATATTGTCTTATTCAGAATAAGGTCAATAATTAGATTTTTGCTGTCCGTGTAAACGTAGTCAGTGAGTGTCTTCAGAGCAGGAACTCGACTCGTTAGACACAGACCTCAGCACATTGTTATCCAGAAGTAAGTGTTATAGTGGGTTTTATACGAGGCTAGGCTAGCTATGTTAACAGGCTGAGTACAAACCAGAGCACCAGGAGTCCCATTCTGTGCTATAATGCGATGTTAATCTCCCTTAAAGTTTGCCTTTTACATTGCACACATTTTGTTTTATTTTATTTACTATGTTCTAAGAGTTAACAAAGAGTTTCTTTAACACTTATTTATTTAATCTTCATATAAGATATAAGAGACAATATTTGTTTAAATTCTATTTTGTTTTTGACTGTTAAAACTTAAATGATTGATGATGATTAGCTGAATCGCCCAACCCTAACATTAGCTATATTATAATACATATATATTTATTTTAAGGCTAAATTTACCTTTGCAGGCATTTCCATATGAACATAAAGAGGTTAGATTCCAACGTTCAGCTCTGCTCATTCTAGGCTAAGGTCATGGTGTGATCATATGTCTGCCAGAGTGAGAATATCAATCAGTCAGAGATCTGCTGGTAAGTTACCCTCAGAAAAACCACAATCACAAGAGCTTGGAGGCTGCCATCCCTCACTCGGCAAGCCAAGGTGAAGAGCATGTGGAAAGGACGCCTGTCTAAGTGACTGATGGAATTCTGCATCTGATATCCTCATTTCAGCCCAGCGTATCTTCACCTTAAGCTTCAGAGATACCTCAGGGGCATAGACAATCCAACCTAGCCCTTATTTAAAAAAAACTCACAATACATTAGTCATCCAATGTGGAAGAAAATCCTTTGCGATACAGACTGCATTGAAAGTCTACATGATATTTCCGTGTAATCATAGGGCAGATGATTCATATAGGACATGGAGAAAATTCTTTAGAACCATCAATGTGATGATTCCTACAGTGACAAGGTGAAGTAGTTATGCAACAGTAGTATATTATGATCGTTGAGATTTTAAAGGAACCAATCAAGTTATTTCAAGCTACCACATTTGTAGCGTGTCTTCGACCCAGACCTGACATATTCTCATGTGTTCTCATGACAAAATACCACTGTTTACCACATGATTATAATATTTTCTTACAACAATGATGTTACCTTGTGTTAATAAACTCACAGTATATAGGAAACATATTTTTTGTGCTCTCAGTCAAGTTTGTAAATTACGCTTCAAATTAGCATCCTGTCAGAAGTAGGGCTACATTTTAAGATGAAGGAGTATGTAGTTATGTTACCATAGTAACTTGTTTATCACTTCTGTTGGAAATTTAGACAAAAACAATTTCACGCCTGTCTCACTGTTAGAACGTAACAGGTGTAGTTTCGAATTATATATTGTACGTGCGAAGTTTGAACAATTACTGAAAGAATGAAGATAAAGGGGGGCGCACGGTGGCTTAGTGGTTAGCATGTTCGCCTCACACCTCCAGGGTCCGGGGTTTGATTCCCGCCAGGGCCATGTGTGTGTGGAGTTCGCATGTTCCCCCCGTGTGTCGGGGGTTTTCTCCGGGTACTCCGGTTTCCTCCTCCAGTCCAAAGATATGCATGAAAGGCTGATTGGCGTGTCTAATGTGTGTGTGTGTGAGTGTGTGTGTGATTGTGCCCTGCGATGGACTGGCACCCTGTCCAGGGTGTACCCTGCCTTGTGCCCGATGCTCCCTGGGATAGGCTCCAGGTTCCCCCGTGACCCTGAAAAGGAGTAAGCGGTTGAAGATGGATGGATGGATGGATGAAGATGGATGGATGAAGATAAAGGCATCGACACTGACACTGGTATCAGGTATCAGTTGGATACCATACCCATTTGCTTCAACATATATATATATATATATATATATATATATATGTATAAAAAAAAGACCACCCCATATTATCTGATGTGAGCATAATGTACACAAAATGACAGCAATATGGGTGGATTTCACAATCAAAGCAAAATATCAAAAGGAAGAACTACAGCATCTCCTATACAACACAAGTAACCCGATAAAACATCTTAAACACGAGTTGATCAGTAGCAGGAAATGTTGGCTAGGTGAGGAAAATGTTTACAGTTCATGCTAGGTGATTTAAAAGTACAGCTCTTATTTCCACCTAGTATATTATTCTTGACAAAAAAAGTGAGGAAACAACGCACTTACTTATTTATGGTACGAAGTAGCTAATATAGCTTGCTAATACACTTCATTTCAAATCAACTAGCTAACGTTATAAGGAGTGAGCCTAGTATCATAAGTGTGTGAAGAAGCCCTTTTCATGGCCACTATTTAAACTGAGGCATAAACCATCCCTGAGTAATTAATATTTTGGTTAATACCCATCGTTAGCATAAAATGTATGTATGTATGCATTCCTACTTCTGTTTCAAATAAGCATTTTCTTAGTACAGGGGAAACGCCAAAATTCTTGTCCTTGGTAATCAGATATATGCTAGTGTTGCAGTAAATATAGATACACACTGGAGCTAAACAGGGGTGCACGGTGGCTTAATGGTTAGCACGTTCGCTTCACACCTCAAGGGTCAGGGAGTTTGCATCTTCTTCCCGTGCTGCGGGGGTTTCTTCCGGGTACTCCGGTTTCCTCCCCCAGTCCAAAGACATGCATGTTAGGCTGATTGGCGTGTCTAAAGTGTCCGTAGTGTATGAATGTGTGTGTGTGTGTGTGTGTATGTGATTGTGCCCTGCGATGGACTGGCACCCTGTCCAGGGTGTACCCCGCCTTGTGCCCGATGCTCCCTGGGATAGGCTCCAGGTTCCCCCGTGACCCTGAAAAGGAGTAAGCGGTATAGAAAATGGATGGATGGACTGGATCTAAACACCATATATAAAATTATTTATACTTATTGTACTTAAGGAAATCCTGCACTCTATGCTGTCCTTACATAAGTAAACAGGACACTATGTTCCTTGTGGCTGAATTTTAAATAGGGTATTCATTTCTGGTCGACAGCATTTCGAATCTGTGACTTTTTTCACGCGGACTGTTAATAAAGACTCGGTGTAAAAGCAGGCTGGACCTTCATTGAGTTTGCTTTAAAAATCGCCCACTGCTTTTCGGGGGAGTGAGACTCCTTGCCATGCCTTTGAGACTATTTATTCAGTCCGTGCAGGAGAGCGGAGTGCAACACATTAAGGGCGGATCAATACTAAGCAAATAATAACCATGTCAAAACACAAGCTAATCCTCTTTGTCAACAGCAAGTGCAGTTGTTTAGGGATGCTGGACCTTCAGCACTTTGAATGAGACAAACAAGGCCACTGAGCACGCAATATGAACAAACAGAGAACCTCTCAGAATTTGAGCCATCACCGACTGAAAAGTATAAACGGCTCAAAATGAAATGCGAGCAGTTAATCAAACCCATATTGTTCCTTTCTTTGTTTTGTCGCGTTAACCCTGTGAGAACACAATCACAGATTACACAGGTTCTCGGTGTAAGAATGTGCTAATTAAATACCGCCACAATTATACACAGCAGACATTGCTGCCATGGTTGATTGTCCTGGTTTTGTGCGACGATCAATGCCACAGACACCTACGGTAGACATAATTACAACAAAATAACCCCATTAAGGTCGTTTGCATTTAATTACATACATAAAGTATAATATATATATATATATATATATATATATAT
>JAFFST010053732.1:3566-15020 GCA_022414735.1 Noturus placidus | reverse complement strand
CATCCATCCATCCTCAACCGCTTATCCGTAATCGGGTCGCGGGGGTAACAGCTCCAGCAAGGAACCCCAAACTTCCTTTTCTTGAGCAACATTAACAATGTTATATATATATATAAGCGGTGGCTTAGTGGTTAGCACGTCGCGTCACACCTCCAGGGTCCAGGGTTCGAGTCCCGCCAGGACCATGTGTGTGTGGAGTTTGCATGTTCTCCCCGTGTGTTGGGGGTTTCCGCTGGGTACTACGGTTTCCTCCCCCAGTCCAAAGACATGCATGGTAGGCTGACTGGCGAGTCTAAACTATCCATAGTGTATGGATGGGTGTGTGAATGTGGGTGTGATTGTAGGCGCAGACCTAGTGGCCTTGCAAGCCGAGGTCTAGTCCCAACTGCAACGACGACGACAGGGGCCTCAGCGGATGGTGGTCGCCCAGGATCGGCAGACCTGGGCAGATCGTTGTGGTCTATATATATATATATATATATATATATATATATATATAAAAAATTCTATACCAGTAATGCACTCACTCCAAAACGTTAATGTTGCTATAATAACAACAATTCATTACACAGGGACTTGTATTGCAGACACGTCATATAACCAGATTTTAAAAAGTGTGTGTTATCAATGATGAAGATTTCTAGGAGGAGAAATTTATTCAGCATTTTCGGAAGGAGTCTCCAGTTCCGATATAGGACAGATGAGCAAACTGCTGTGGAATGTGATTATTGAATATATATTGAATATAATCAACAACAGGGTGATTACATTATCTCCACTGCATCACGCCACTCTGTCACTTTGTTGGTTATTTTCCTATAACACACACACAACAAGTGTTTTCTTCATTGCATCAAGGGCTCAAACTGTTTGTTCATTCGCCCCCTTTTAACTGTAAGAAGAAATTCCATGGGCAACCTCAATCAACATAATCCAATATTGTGCCCTGCGATAGACTGGCACACTGTCCAGGGTGTACCCCGCCTTGTGCCCGATGCTCCCTGGGATAGGCTCCAGGTTCCCCATGACCCTGAAGAAGGATAAGCTGTATAGAAGATGGATGGATGGATGGAACATAATCCAATAATTCAAAGATTCAGTTTATTCGGCTTGGTGATCGGTTGAAGGCATAAAGCTTTCTTCATGAATTTTCCCCAAACAGAACACATTGAAGGAAGACCTACTTGTTTTATTGTTTTTTTTTTTTTAACTCTGGAAGTTTGTGATTTCCAGCTATGTAACAAAGTTTAAAAATGCCAGACCCCTTGGCTATGCTTCAAGGAACCCATGTTTAATCATTACATTAACCACAGCACAAGATATAGAACTTGTTTTTTTTATTATTAAGCAATTTGAGTTGGTTCTAACCTGCACATTCCTCTATTTGTGTACCCAACATTATGGTTCATCCCTTTGCACCACAGTATTTAAGCGGCACCATTCGGTAGAGCGGGTTGTCCATTAATCGTGGGGTTGGTGGTTCGAATCCCGGCCCGGGTGATCCCATGCCGAAGTGTCCTTGGGCAAGACACTGAACCCTAAGTTGCCCCCGATGGCAAGCTAGCACCTTGCATACAGCTCTGCTACCATTGGTGTGTGAGTGTGTCTCATTTGTAAGTCGCTTTGGATAAAAGCGTCTGCTAAATGAATAAATGTAAATGTATTTAAGCGATCTTTTGGTCTCCTGTGATCCGCCACGCCCACTTAGATCCACAGATGCAGGTTATTTGACTGTACCGCGAATAGTGAAGGCTACAGCAGGGGGAGGAGCTTTCACTCATAGAGCTCCACAGTTATGGAACAGTCTTTCATTTAGTGTTCGGGACTCAGACACAGTCTCAGTGTTTAAGTCTAGACTTAAAACGTATTTATTCACTCTAGCCTACCTTGACTAGACTTTCCATCATGCTAAATCCCAGTGTTAACAATCTTTTCTCTCCCTCTCTCCTTCTGCCGAGCTACACATGAGTTTATGGAGATGTTGGAGATCCTGGTCCTTTCTGCTCTCCGGACCTGCATGATCGGTCTCGGAGGTCCTACTTCTGGATGGAGCTCTCATCTACTCCAAATCCAGACTGCTGGGACAAAGGCTTTTCAAAGCCAAACAGATTACATTTAAACCAATATTTGTCTCTTTAAGAATGTCTGTTGTTACCCAGATGAGGATGGGTTCCCTTCTGAGTCTGGTTCCTGTCTAGGTTTCTTCCTCTTAAACATTTTAGGGAGTTTTTCCTTGCCATTGTCGCCACTCAGTGTCTTGCTCAGTTGGGATAATTTCTCACCTTTACTATGTGTATACTGTGTTTATATTCCTGTAAAGCTGCTTTGAGACAATATCTATTGTAAAAAGCGCTATACAAATAAAATTGAATTGAATTGAATTTGCGTTAAAAATTATCTGCAAGGTTTTCAATAACTAGCTCCTATTCAATGTCCTCGGGCAGAGACCTCTTTTTTTATCCCAACTGTGCACCCTCCAAATGCTCATGCGCTACAAATCCAACCCGCTTAACGTGATTAGCAATTACTACGGCAGAGTGAGCAGCGTATGCTTTTGGGGAACTGATCTAGATCATATATATATATATATATATATATACACACAGTATGCAGTGCCAAGCATAACTTTTCACCCCCATTAGATTTTTTGTTTTGGTAGTGATAAAACCAGGATAAATATTCCTTAATGCCAGACTAAATTAAAAATGGGTATAGTTTTCCAAGTTTACAAATTGAATCTGCATAGGCTGCGAGTCAATATCAGCTTTTCATACAGTATCAGGGCAGTTTTTGCATTCTTCTTTGCAAAACTGGTGGAACTCTGTCATACTTCGGGACTAATTATGTGACATTTGAAAGCTATTAGTCGCAACATCATGTTATGGCAAAGGAGGTGTGTGTAATTCAACTCGATTTGATCTGAAAAGCACTTTTAACAATATACACTGTATGTGCAAAAGTATGTGGACACCTGGTCATCACATCCACATGTGCTTATTGAACATCCCATTCCAGATTCATTCCCCATTTGTTGTTATAAGCTCCACTCTTCTGTAGGAATTTCTGTTCATTCAGCCATAAGAGCATTAGTGAAGTCACGCACTGATGCCGAGGCAACGTTCCCGTAGGTATTCAGTGGGGATGAGGTCAGGGTTCTGCGCAGGACAATCGAGTTCTTCGACACCATCCTTGGCAAACCATGTCTTCATAAAGCTCAAATTGTGCACAGGGGCATTGTCATGCTGGAACAGGTTTGGGCCTCTTAGTTCCAGTGAATGGAAATTGTTATACGACAGCATTTAAAGACATTCTATATAATCATGTGCTTCAAACTTTGTGCCACATTCCACAAACATTTGAAATTATAGAAATTCGGATGTAGGTTTAGAACTAACTAAATTGTCTAATCTGACATACTGGACATTTCAAGTAATTTCAAGTCATAATACGCCATAATGCGGAAAAGTTTACAAAGCACTGTATACTGATCCTTAGTGAGAAAAGTATGTCCCACTAGCCAAAAACACTAATAAATAACAACAAAAACGTTCTGATATGTCCAATTTTGATAAATACAGAATTCATGCAACTTCAGAACGAGTTAGTTGTACACTATTGTATAATCAAACTCCTTTTTTTCGGTCTACATTTCTATAGTTAAGTGTCACAAAGTCAGCGTAGCTTTCAAACTTCTGGTCTATTGTGTATACATACGCACGTATCTCAACTTCCTAAAGTGTAAGTCGTAGAGACAGCTCTAATCGGATTTGAGCTCATATAATTAAAATCGTCCTCGGCAGGGATCATCCTGTAATTAGTGTCAAGCCATTAACTTCCTTTCATATGTATGTTAACAGCATATTTAAAGCCCATTTTTAAATGAATTTTAATCAGAGCGCTGTATCAAAACAGCGTAATTTGAAATGAAGGACACAGGAGCAAAATGGTAATTACCGAGGGCCAAAATACAATTACTCTGTTATTGAGGTATCGTGTCTGGAGAGGAGGCCATCGATCTTTTTTTATACACGTGTTTTACCTCATACGTCCCCTTTGTATCATCGAGTGACACTTTTTGTTCCTCGTATTGTCACAGTTGATATTAGTGTGTCTTTGAATTAGCTACACGCACTGTGATTCGCATGGTGGAAGAATGCTAGGTGTTAGCATTCTGGTTTAATATTTCCTTACAAAATAGTTTGTTTCTTCAAAATAGGATTAAAAAAAAAAAATGTAGCAAATCCAGACTATTTCCCATTTTGTTCATGGAAGCAGAATGAACAGTGATTAACAGATAGCTAGTATTTACATGCTAATGCTAGCAAAACATGAATATTTTAGCCTGTAGTTTTTCTTTTAATTTGATTAAAAGCATGAGTTTGACAAGGCATTGTGATTGCTCTTCCTGTTCCACGACTGTGTCTTGTTAACATAATCTAGAAAAGGCCAGAGAATACTAGGTGACTGGCATAACAATTAGTGGTGTATACTGATTTATAAAGGAGCTGAACATCGTGCTTTCATTTTGCTAGAAAAACTGAATATGGAACTCTGTCATATTAGCACACAAACACATGCACATACGCACACACACACACACACACGCGCACACACACACACACACACACACACCTGTAGCTTCTGCTACAGAAGTTCAGTGTTAATTAATTTCAGTTCAGTCTATTTATGTTTCTGACATGGTGTGAACACTCAAATGAAAGCACTTCCTTTTAACCTTTAATTATGGGGCCAAGCACTGGCGGTGCATAGGCACCATACTGTTATTCTACCGTTTCTTCTTCTGCTGCTTCTTGTTCTTCTTCTTCTGGCTAAGTTTACTATGGCAGCACATAGAACCATCTGGTAAAAATGTTGTAAAATTTGGCACACTGATTGGGGAGGGTTCAAGGAATATTCTGACCAAATTTAGACCAAGTGTTGCCAATGCTCTTAGGGCCACCGTCGGGCCACTTCCACCTAATATGGAAGTATGTTTATGGTTAAAATTTTTTAACCGTGTTTTCCTGGAGCCCCTGGGTGAAGACGAGTTCAACGCACTCTATGACGTCACCTAATTAGATTTTCCTCCATCTTAGATTCTGTCAAAATAAATGCCGCTATTCCACCTACAAATGTTGTCCAATCATCACCAAATCTGTCACACATCATCTTCAGAGTAACTCTCAGAAAAGATATCAAAGGAATTTTAATAATCTAAATTGGCGTGTCTAAAGTGTCCGTAGTGAATGAATGTGTGTGTGAGTGTGTATGTGATTGTGCCCTGTGATGGACTGGCACCCTGTCCAGGGTGTACCCCGCCTTGTGCCCGATGCCTTTTGGGATAGGCTCCAGGTTCCCCGTGACCCTGAAAAGGAGTAAGCGGTAGAGGATGGATGGATGGATGGATGGATGGATGAATGGATGGATGGATGGATAAATGGTTTGCCTGTAATGGGACAACGGATCTGACTGTGAAGCCACCAAACAGGAAATAAGGCTGTGATCTCAGCGATGACTTTGTGCACTGACACAAAACTTGGTCTGCCTTTTCAGGACTATAATCTGAGACTATGCAACAAATTTTGTGACAGAGCCACCAACTGATTAAAAGTTACAATAACATGCTAAAAATTCTTACATCTAACTGCCATTTTGGCCACTCCTCATCCAAATTGTGTCCATCTAATTCTTCTTCTTCTTTTTAGTTGTTATTATTATCAACTGTTTTTTTTTTTTTTTTTTTTTAAAAACAACCTTTAGGATTAACGTCACTCTGCCCTCATCATCACACCCACCTCAGTACATGACATGTGGAGTAAGCTGGATCACTGTGAATCCATGTCCCTCACCTTTTCCTCCGTGTCCGCAAGTATGAGAACTTGCCAATAGCGTTTAATATCCGCTGTCAGAAGCCAAAGTGTGTGGGCCGGATAAAGAAGGTCCCTTTGATGTGAGGAACTGTATCTGAAGCTTGCTAGCTTTCCTGCCGAGAGATAAGCTACTTTATACACTCTGGTGTTCTTTCAAAAGCAAATGAAGAGAGAAGTCTGAGAGGTATTTGTTAAAAAAAATGTAATGAAAGGAGATGTGGAGCAGTGTAAAATTTTAGACTTGGAGGTTAAGCTAAATCTGCTAAAACGGAATAATTGTTAAAGGCGCGTTAGACTGCTAGATTAGCGTTAAACTACTAGGAACCATGTAGTGCTGATCATTTCAGCCCTTTGAGTAAAAATAGCAACACTTCCAGTTTGATCTTTTGTCAGTGGAACTTAAAATTAGCATTTTTCCAATGATGCTAAAATGCATTTTATGCTAAACGATTATGTATGACAGTTATTTCACTGATTTGAAAGGATCAATGTTAAATCATCACACATCTTCTTAGTCTTTTATTTCACATTGTACATTAAAAGCTAACACTACAACACTAATAGACGTCTGGTCATTTTATAGTCGCTAATAAAGTGTCACTTAAACAAAAAATATAAGCATAATAATACATCACAGTATGCATCCACAAACAATTAAAACTTACAAATAGAGAGCTCATTTTGTAATGCACCAAAGTCAATAAAAAAAGACTTATTTATTGATCTCCAGTTTTTGATAGGCAATAATACAAAACTACTATTTTCCCATTTCAGATTTAAAGTAAGAAAATATTTGACATTTTGAAATTGAACCTTGTTTTCTAAATTTTATGGTTCAAGAGAATGAATCAAAAAATGTTTGTGTCTATTATTTATTTATTTATTTTGAATGGGGTCATCCATATATTATGTCATCAAGGAGGGGGGGAGGGGGGTGAAGGGTACAATGACGTCTGATGACGACGGGGGTTCACGGACGTGATTACGTCATCAATGTATTTGCACCTTCCCCGTGTTTAGTGTCACCACTGTCACGTTCATCATTTACTTATTTACTTATTTACTAAATTGCCAAAATAACAAACAAACAAACAAACAAACAGAAATACTGATGTCACACGCACATCCTGTGACGTATTATACGTATTATACGCCACAGGATGTGCGTGTGACGTCAGTATTGCTGTGGTATTGTAACAAAGAGATAATTCCCGACCACACATGGCAGCCCCAGACCCCCTAAAAGTAAAAGTTAAAAAGTAAAAGTGTACATCTAAGATGATGACGTCGTCATGGGGGGGGGGAGGGGGGTGTGTGTGTGAAGGGCCTGGTGACGTTAGATGACATGGGGCGAGGGGGGGGTTAAAAATGGCTGAAAATTTGATGACGTAATATATGGACGACCCCAATGAGTAAATCCATTAAAATACTTTTTACAACTGTAAGATATCATTTTTACGTGCTTATTAGGTGGCAAAAAAAACGTATAGTCTAGAAAATGCAGTAATTGGAATTGTACTCTTACATTTTGTGCTATTTTTGACTATATGATACTTTCCAGCATTGCACACTGTTGGCTACAATTTACCAATTACCCACCCCTATAAATGTTTGACTAATGAATTAATTCAAGTAATAAAAATCTATTTTTTTTTTTAATGTAAATGCAATAATTCATGCAGTAGAGGGTTACAACAGGCCTACATAGCAAACAAGCCTCTAGGCTTCTCTAATAGTATATATTTACATTTACTCTTGAAACTTCAGACATTTCACAATTGCACCTTCTTGTCTAAATGTTATGTTTCGAGAGAAATAATTTAAAAAAAAATCAAGAGAAAGAATTAAAATATACCTCACCCAAAACATTTTGGGAGCTAATATTTGAATGCTTTTGTTTGTGAGTGAGTAAATCCATCCACATACTTTTTTACAACCGTAATATCTTTCCAGAAGAATGTTTACATGCTTACTAGGTGGCAAAAATCTCTGCAATTTATAGTCTGGAAAACGGTATAGTAATTGGAATTATAATCTCATACATGTTGGGTTATTTTTGATTATTTGATACGTTCCACCATTGCACATTGTTGCCATATGGCAACAATTTACCAACAACCCCGTTTTTAGAAATAAATGATAAAAATAACATTTTTGATGCATTTCAAGCTGCGTTTTGTGTCTTATTAATTCAAAAACAAGAATTAACAGAGGCTGGTGAGGGAACGACCTTGTCCACATGTTTATAGCTGCTATAACGTAAGAGATAACAGGAACTACTTTGCATCATGGGTGTATTTTATGGCAGTTTTGTGTGTAGAAATGCTCCTTGACTACTTAGTGGTGGGTTATTTCTCCAACAACACACACACACACACACACACACACACACACACACACACACCCACACACACACACATACACGTGAACCAGGGAGTGTACATTAACTGTATAATAAAACAGTTAACAAAAGCACAATGAAAGCATTTATCTCCTGCCCAATGCAGGCCTTCTTGTGAGCCGATAGACCCGAGAACAAAATGGCACACATGATGAATATACAAAAATTAAAGTCCTTGTTACAAAATGTATACAGCATAATCATGTGACAACAAGAAAGGGATAAATTGTGGCTTCACAGATCCCAGCATTTGTGTAAAACCCACAGCCATGACCAGTCATCATGATCGTCACTCTGTTAGCACTTATCTTAGCCTCATCCTCGAATTGCTTGTGTCAGTAATCCTACTAACGTGTTTACAGTGCCTTGTTCTGTTCTGCCTCATTATTCCTGTTTATTCCATCCTCTTTCAATGTAGAGAGATAAACTGTTTTCCGGACCGGCTCGTAATCGCCCTCTTTAATGCACTGCGCAATTACGTCCACCATCCTGATCAAGGCCTCGCTGTTCAAACCGGAAATAACTAGAACAGCAGTATAATACATATCACGCAGTGGACATGCATCAGATTTTATGATGGTGGCTGAGCTAGACCTCTGGGTGCCCTTGTGTTCAGGATTCAAATGTGGAAAGTTGTCATGCAGCAGCTTTGCTGATATTTTTTTTACAGGATCTGAAAAGAATAAAAAAAGGCTCGGTCTCTGCATCGACCAACAGCGACAGTCAAATGCCTGTGGTTTTACTATTGACTTACAGTTCTGGAAACTATATATATTTTCTTCAGAAAAGTCCATTCACAACAAATAGTGTGTCAAGGCCCGAGAACATAATGCATGAACATAAATGTAGCAGACCATTTTGAATTTGTTTCATTGTTTGTCTTTTGTTTAAAATGCATAATAATGTTAATCATAATGCTCTGTTTTACCCCAGTTGAATTCTCATTTCTGATTGGTCATCTAATTTCCTAGAATAACAGCTCTAACATTACTTCTGGGTATAAGACAAATCACACGGTTATAATAATAAACTCGGCATCATTTCATTACGAACAACTTTATATATAAAAGGTGCACTTATAAAGCTTTTTTATCCAAAGCGCTTTACACGGCGTCTCATTCACACACACACACACCAATGGTAGCAGAGCTGCCATGCAAGGTGCTAGCTTGCCATCAGGAGCAACTTGGGGTTAAGTGTCTTGGACATACCCAAGGACACTTCGGTATGTGGAGTCACATGGGCCGGGAATTGAACCGCCAACCTTACGATTAGTGGACAACCTGCTCTACCAACTGCGCCACAACCACCCATATATATATTTTCGTTCCTGAAATGTCCATTAACAGAACACTCTAGGTCCATGTTGAAATGATTTATAGTCGTGGATTCTGTATATCGGTTCGTCTCTTGTTCTCCAAGCCAACTAAACCTTTTAAAGCATTTTTATCATTTAACTGGGTCTGTAAAGGTATTTACATTTACATTTATTCATTTAGCAGACACTTTTATCCAAAGCGACTTACAAATGAGACACACTCACACACCAATGGTAGCAGAGCTGCATGCAAGGTGCTAGCTTGCCATCGGGGGCAACTTAGGGTTCAGTGTCTTGCCCAAGGACACTTCGGCATGGGATCACCCGGGCCGGGATTCCAACCACCAACCCTACGATTAGTGGATTAGTGGACAACCCGCTCTACCGACTGAGCCACAGCCGCCCTTAAAAAAAAAAGCCGTATTTAAAAAAAAAAAAAAAAAGGTATTAAGATATATTCTGATGTAAAACCATATTGTAGACTAGCCAACATTTGAAATTAGGCTGAGCACAGATACATTAAAAACCCCCACAGTCTCTTGCTAGCATCGCTGATCAAATAAGCGTCTTGAACTAGAAAGTGTGGCTCATCTTGTTCTTGTTATGTCTACATTATGTACATTTCTATGTCATGTCTAATGCTTCACAATACAAAAGACTGCATATTACAGAAACATGTAAACACACTGTTTAAATCGAATGAGCTATTCGCTCGAGCGTTCGCCCACATGAAGTTTTGCATTTATTATATTATAAACACCAGACTCTGATACCTCCGGCTGCTAAGTATTAATTCACATTGTGGCTACAAAATAAACAGAACACCGATTGAAATGCATTTACAAAATCAGAATTTGATTGATGATCATTCAGGTTGCCAGTGTTGTCAGACCCTTTTGCTGCGGCAGAGCTTTTAGAGGCTGGGGCTTTGTTGATTTGCTTTATTACGGAAATCACAAGAGAGGCACGTGTTTTCAAAAGCACTGAGAGAGAAGACGATGCTCCATTTGTCTTGTAATTGGAGGCTTTTTTTCCTGCTTTGTTGTTTATCTGTATGGGGAACTCGCTTTTCCCCACACCACGGATGAACCTGTAGGAGCCTAGAGGAAGTGCAGCTTGCTCGGTTGCCATGTGGGGTTTAAAACTAAAATATGCTGACCTGCTTTCCAAGAGCCATGAACTCTCCTTAGAGCTAGTCACTAAATTAGGAGTGGAATGCTAGAAGGGGATAAAAAAAAAAGTATATATATATATATATATATGACATGATAACTGTAGAAATAAATAGCACAGCATCTGCTCACAACTGCAGCATGCTGTGTAAGGATGACTATATTTGGTCACGTAAATAGCTAGTTTTTACAGAATTAGCCTTCAGTAACTCAGTAAACATTACAATACACAATTCACACAAAACATTCCTCCAAATGCTACAGTAGAAATAAGAGTATATATGCTGGTTATGTTTAAAACAAAGGTGATCATATTCAGTAATGTGTCATTTTAAAATTAGAAATACCTTTTTAATGCTCACAACATAATTACAATTAGCCTAGAAATATTTCTACACCTTTTCCACCCATGTCACCTGAAATTTGTTAGTTGATAACACCGACATGACTAAGTTAACTGTTAGTCAAGTTAACTGCTAAAAAACTAGCTCAAATTGTTCCACAGGTAGCCAGCCATCAGAGGGAATTCAGTATGAGCTTCATTTTGAAATTCGCCTTTTTCATTCAACAGATGTGTTGGTTAATTTAGCTAGCCTGCTAGACATCCATCCATCCATCCATCCATCCATCCATCCATCTTCAACCGCTTACTCCTTTTCAGGGTCACGGGGGAACCTGGAGCCTATCCCAGGG
>JAFFST010053729.1:223529-242063 GCA_022414735.1 Noturus placidus | reverse complement strand
GTTTTTTCAATAAAACTTTTTGATTTTGACTTCCAGAAAGCTCTCCGACTCTCAAGATTTCTTTTGACTTAAAGATTGATTTTTATCCACAACAATTGCAGCATCTTCATCTGTTTTGTCTAAGCTCCATTTCTCTGGTGGCTCTGGTATCGGAAGACTGTCGTCATGTACTGGTCTTATGGCTGAAGGCAAATTGGGTATTCAATTGATTTCTTATTTTTATCAGAAAAATCAGAAACATTAATCAGGCAAAGGTAACAGTCCGTCATGTGATCCTTCTGCTCTCGCCATATCATCGGGACAGTATACAGTATTGCCTTCCGAGTACCTCTGAGCCAAGCTCTAAGATCGACAGCACATCTTGCACAACAAATGTGAGGAGCCCAGGCCTTGTCTTGATCACCAATCTTACAACCAAAGTACAGTTCATATGCTTTCTTAACAAGTCCAGTCATTGTGCGTCTTTGAGGCTTAAGCGTATACTCGCCACAAATGTAGCAGAACGTATCACGGCTGTTGCGACATTGACGAGACATTTCTGCTGTCACTAATCGTCCTAAGTGTATAAGTGGCTTACTTCTAACGTAACTTCCATTAGACAATGCTATGATTTGAAACAGTCGCAATAAAATATATACAAACTGATATCAATGTAATATGTAGGCTATCATCTGCATATGCGCGCTGCTTTTATAGCCTTTCCAGGCAGCATCTATCCAGCCTAGGCATGTCCGGGCATGCCCAAGCTGTATTAGTTCCACAAAAGTTACGCAACCTGCCCTGAGTACATGCCTGGACATGCCTGAGCTATAAAAGGCATCGTATGACGTGAGTGAAATATATAGACTTAGAATATGACAAGAAATCGCAAACAAATTAAGATTTTTAAAAAACAGTACGTGATAGGTTAATGTGAAGGTGATTTTTCATGATCAGCAGGCAAAAATCTATAAGATACACCCAAGAGAATCCAAGAAGCAAAATCTCTGTTGTCCAGTGTAACCACATATCAGTCACTGCCATGTCTTCAATGACGGCCCAGCTACTCAGTACAAAGAGAAGGAAACTTTTACCTACTGTTGAAAAAATTGGCCACCATGGAACAGATATCGCCAATGCAGAGGCCATGTTCCACCAGTTGATGTAACTCTTTTTTGTGGGAGAAGATGTACAGTATAGAGAGGAAAGTGCATGAAATGATGGATCTGCCTGTCAGAGGAACAGTGAAAATCCACCAAGTCATCAGTTTCTCTCCAGGGACAATTAAATACCAGGACATAACTTCCCTTTGTCAGGCAGACAAAAGTCTACTCTTCTGTTCATGCTATGGGCTCAAGGTGGTGAGCTTGGGAGAAGAAAAACGCCCACATTCCATCAAAGAACCGTCATGGCCTGAGGTCATCATGAAAGAAGACTTTGGGCAGTGGTGCATTGCCAAATACGATGGTGAGCCCTACCCAGGAATCACCCGGGAGGTTGAAGATGATGTGAGGGTAAAATACATGCATAAGAATTGGACCAACAAGTTCTTCTGGCCGAGTCCATGAGAGGACATTAGCTGGTACAGAGATGAGCAGATTGTGTGACTTTTCAACAGAATAATTATTCTAAGCACACTAGCAAACCCACCAAGGCTCAAAAAGAAGAAATGGAGGGTTTTGGAATGACCTAGTCAAAGCCCGGATTTGAATCCCATTGAAATGTTGTAGGGGGATTTGAAATGGGCAGTACTTGCAAGAAAACCTTCAAACATCTAGCAATCGAAAGAATATTGTGTGGAAGAGTGGTCAAAAATTCCAGGAACCCTGGTGGACATTTATGCAAAATGCAAACAAGAGATTATTTCTTCTAAAGGGGGCAATACTAGCTTCTGTGACCAAGGGTGTACTTACTTTTTCCACAGAAGAATATAACATCTATTGATATTTCTGTTGATTAAATGATTGAAAAAGCAAATTTTCCTTGTGGTTTTGCTCAAATATATCAAGTTTATAGGTATGGTTTCAAAGAGGATCAAATGTTTATTCTGATGTCAAAAAAACAAAAATTTCTTGTGAAAAAAAATACTTCTTTTTTCACATGGCTCTATATTTTGTATTGTATGACAATCTAAACAGGATGTGGGTGATATTTTAATCTGTAGCCCGCTGTAGCAATGCATGATGTGGCATCAGGTAAAATCCAACTTTTTTCCAAGTTCTAACTGCCACAGAACATAGAAGTGAAAATCTCACTAGATTAATGGACTTAAAGGTAATGTACAGTGCCTTGCGAAAGTATTTGGCCCCCTTGAACTGTTCGACTTTTTGCCACATTTCAGGCA
The DNA here is from genome assembly GCA_022414735.1 of Noturus placidus. Taxonomy (NCBI): domain Eukaryota; kingdom Metazoa; phylum Chordata; class Actinopteri; order Siluriformes; family Ictaluridae; genus Noturus; species Noturus placidus. Next base: position 239,740 of record JAFFST010053729.1, on the reverse strand, counting down.
TTTTTTGTGAAGAATCAACAATAGGTGGGACACAATCATGAAGTGGAACGAAATTTATTGGATATTTAAAACTTTTTCAACAAATAAAAAAATTGAAAAATTAGGCAAGTAAGAGTGACAGCCTGTGTCAGTGAAACAAAAAAAAATGGTACAGTAAACGCCCATGTGCTTGGGAATCCGAATAAATGACAGCTAAATCACTTTATAAACATTACATATCTCTCTGTGTAACTATTGACCAAGTTTCTGAACATGTAGGCTAACAGAACTATGGATATAATATTTAGCAAGCCATGATAGTGAAAATAAATTAAGGATACGGGGCTTCAAAATAGATTAAACCTGGATCCTTTCAGGTATGTGCACACAGCTTTATCCATATCAAAGTCTCTAAAAGCATTCTTTTAAGATATTTGGCTTTATTAAGACTCCGTTAACTAACCTGAGGTGGTCTGATCGGTCCTATGAGGATGCCTGCTGATAGAGTAGTGTCCCAATTGTCTGCAGCCTGTATGTATTATGGTGAATTATGAAAGTCAACATTGTGCAACCATATGTAGAATATCCCCGCTATGCTTATGTGCAGAACATGCTTTCATAGGCTTTTGAGAGGATAAAAGATAGAAATGCTTTACATTTCTGAAAAAATTTTTAGGCTGTTTGAAATGGAACGCTGTGCCCACTTGAAATTCACTCACCAACCTGCTTATATTTTATCCACACTTCATTGGCTACCAGTTAAATCTCGCATAGATTTTAAAATACTATTATTAACCTATAAAGCACTAAAAGGTCTTGCACCACAGTATTTAAGCAATCTTTTGGTTTTCTATGATCCGCCACGCCCACTTAGATCCACAGATGCAGGTTATTTGACTCTACCGCGAATAGTGAAGGCTACAGCAGGGGGAAGAGCTTTCACTCATAGAGCTCCATAGTTATGGAACAGTCTTCCATTTAGTGTTTGGGACTTTTAGGCTTAAAACGTATTTATTCACTCTAGCCTACCCTGACTAGACTTTCCATTATGCTAATCCCAGTCTTAACAATCTTTTCTCTCCTTTTCTCCTTCTGCCGAGCTACACATAAGTTTATGGAGATGTTGGAGATCCTGGTCCTTTCTGCTCTACGGACCTGCATGATCGGTCTCGGAAGTCCTACTTCTGGATGGAGCTCTCATCTACTCCAAATCCAGACTGATGGGACAAAGGCTTTTCAAAGCCAAACAGATTACATATAAACCAATAATTGTTTCTTTAAGAATGTCTGTTGTTACCCAGATGAGGATGGGTTCCCTTCTGAGTCTGGTTCCTCTCAAGGTTTCTTCCTCTTAAACATCTTAGGGAGTTTTTCCTTGCCATTGTCGCCACTCAGTGGCTTGCTCCGTTGGGATAATTTCTCACTTCTACTGTGTGTATACTGTGTTTATATTCCTGTAAAGCTGCTTTGAGACAATATCTATTGTAAAAAGCGCTATACAAATAAAATTGAATTGAATTGAATTGAATACCGCATCAATTTGACAAAAATTACTATACTACTTTATTTATGTTTATCATTATACTGTGGTATCATTATACCAGTTTTTGGGGAAACTGGTTTTAGAAATCCACATTTATCCACAGATTAGCTGTGAGGTTAGATATGCTATGTGTCCCCACGGACTTCATACCATCTGTTTATTTGGAATTTCACATCAAGCATCCCTTAGAGGCTTCATCAACAGCCACATTGACTTTATTGTTTATGAACTACTTGTACAACTGGTCCATTCAGTGCTTAGTTATCAGTGGTGTGGAATATCAGTGGAATTTCTCTCTGAAGCCAAGTGTATTGTCCAGAGTGTGGGTGGAGTCTTTATTGTTATGTTACAGTAAAACTGTAACTGTATAGTGTATTATACCATAGCTCTGTTGAATTCTGGATTCTGACTCACTAAAAACACAATGCTTTTGATAAGCTGCTGTGTGGATTAAATAGCATAGAACAGAAAAATCAGACAGAATCAGTGACCAGGACTGCGACAAGAACTAACCTCCAGAACTCCTCAAAATGATGCTTCAGGTCAAAACCTCAATCATTAGGAGGGGAGTTTGGGAGTCAGCATTCCTTTTTAATAACAGCACGGTGCACTCGAACAAACAAATATTAAACTACCAGGAAAATGGTTGGTGTTGTAAAGCAGAGTAACTGTTACCACCCTAGAGTTCCTCTGTTTAATGTTCATGAAACAAATTGGTTGCTGTTCTCTCTTCTGTTATGCCAGCTATAAACAGTTATTTCCTCACCAGCCTGTTTTTTCTCTCTTATAAGACGTTAATAAGACAAAAAAACAATGTTACGTTATAGAGAAACCATAAAGATTGGGCTCCGATGTCCTGAAGATGTCGGAAAACTTAAAGTTACAGCTTTACCTTTAACTGTTACAAAGTGCTGACACTGGAGACTCCTCCTACCATCCATCCATTCATTTTCTATACCACTTATCCTACAGGATCATGGGGAACCTGGAGCCTATTCCAGGGAGCATGGGGCACAAGGCAGGGTACACCCTGGACAGGGTGTCAGTCCATCGCAGGGCACAATCACATTTACATTCACACATCCATTCATACACTACAGACACCTTGGACATGCCAGTCAGCCTACCATGCATGTCTTTGGACTGAGGGATGAAATCATAATGCTTAGGTGAAGCATTAGCCATACAAGTTCTGTGAATGAGCTGTTACTCTAGAAACGATAACATTTTAGAACAAACACATTAATAAAAAACTTTACTACTGCCAGGGCTGCTGTTATTGCTGTTATAGAAGATTAATCAACATTATCTGACCAATCAGAATCTAGAATTCAACAGTACTGTTGTAAAAGACTACAGTTTTACTGAAAATCTGTAACATGGAGGCCCACAAGAAAACATTACACTCAGCTTAATAGAGACAAATATAGCGCCTCACACTTTATACCAGTTTATAGCACTGATCTGATATTCCACACCTCTGATACTGAAGCACTGAATGGACCAGTAGTTCATAGACAATAAAGTCTGTGGCTGTTAATGAAGCTGCTAGGACGCCAAATACATGGATGGGTATGACAACCATGTGGACATATAAACTTCTGGCTCACCTGTGGATAAATGTGGATCTCTGACCACAAGAAAACATAACAAAGTAGGAGAGTCAAATCCCACCCCTACCCCTACCCCCACCCAAACAAACAGTGCAACCTAACTATACATGGTTTTATACAATTTCCTGTCTCTATGGCAATTTTCTTAATCATTTGTAGCCTGTATAGTCAAAGTGAGACTTTCTACCCACTCTGAAAAAAGAGAAAATTATGTAAATAAAACATCAAAATATTGTTTTTTTTTATAGTTATGGAAATAAAATAATAAACAAGCTGAAAATACAACTGAATATTCTATAGCTTTAAAATAGCACCAGGTTTGGTTAAATTTATTCAGAAATAAAATTATATACAGCTAATTTATCAGATCTTTATAAGTTTATGATCAAACAAATATGAGATGACCTTTTTATGTCATCTAACAGGGTTGAAGAGGGATGCAAGTGCATTTAAAGCTTCTATTGAAGAGAGTCAGGAAGATAAATCCAAAATCCAGGCACAAGGTCAGGCGTTCGGCAAACAAGCAAGACTGGGATTAGACAAAAATGAGAATGAAAACTGGATCAAGAACTATGAAACAAAAACAAGTATCAAACGACCAATGGCTCTGGCGGCAAAACACAGAAATGCACAATATTTCTCCCAGAACAAAGACACACGGGGTTTAAATATACAACACAATCAAAGGTTGTCTCTGACAACCTGTCTCTGACAGTCTCTGTCTCTGTCTCTGACAGAGTCCCCCCAAGAAACACTCTCCCCCAGAATTATTGGCCCTCTGGGCAAAATGTCCACACAGAATTTATAATCCTGAGGCAGACATTGTCTTAGTAATGGCTTTTTTGACATGTGTATTTTGTTATGTTTTATGTCATGTCTTGTTATTGGTTGTCTCCCTCACGTATTATCCTTATTCACAGCTGTTTATGTTTTACCTTTGATTTTGTTTTATATTTAAACCCCTGTATGTCTTTGTTATAGGTGAAGTATTGTGTGTTTCTGTGTTTTGCAGCCAGAGCCATACCAAGCCTTGTTCATTGTCCTCATTTCCTGGTTTTTGATTCTGCCCTTGTTTTCTCGTTTCTAGTCTTTGCATAGTTTATGCCCACTTGTAGATCAACTGACCCACACTTGATTTGTTGACCATGTTTTTGCCTAATGATTTGGATTTGTCTGCCTGCCTTTAATAAAAACTTTAACTGCACTTGCATCTATCTCAAGTGCATCTGTCTCTACTTTTTTCCTAAACATTTAAGTCAACTTATAAATTAAAAAAAAGCTCTAGAAGTAGATTTAATCATCTTGTTAACTTCCTGTTTTCCTCTGTACCTGCTAAATCATTCTTAGGTTCCTTCATCATGTATTGTTCCATTGTTTTCAGTGTGTGGGTGTTTGCTAAGTTTCATTCATTGTTGCTTGGCAACTGGAAAAAATGGATGGCAAAAGATTCCTAACTCTTATTCATAATGAAGAAATCAGGCTTAAAAAAATAGCTAGCTAGAATGTAGCTGCTACATCTTTTACAGTGTAAATAAACAGTGATGCTGAAAACAATACAGAATGACCAAGAACATATTTAATATGTTTCAGGCTGGAGTTTTACTTTAAATAATGTAAAACGTTAAAGCAACATAAAGCACAATATTTATGGAAATAAAGTCTAAAATGAGATATATTATTACACTCCTTTTCTAACACTTACATATATCAATGTCAGCCTTTGGGACACAGTGCAGCATTTTCCTGATAATCTGTTCTCCCTATGAGGAGATGAGGGTGGAGTTTGAAGTCAGATCTCTAAAGCAGCCAAGCAACTATCAATCCTCAGTTAATACCTTAGAGTTTATTCAGCTATCCAGCAACAAACAGCACACTATATTCTTAAAGCTTAGATTTTTAAATCTGTTTAAGGGTCAAAATGCCAAGAGCTGATTTTACCTCACTCCACAGCAAGATATTTAAATTCATATTACTCATAGGATGTGTTATAATGATTAAAGGACAAACTACTCCAACAACAGGTAAGATGCTATGTGACTGATTAGGAATATACATATAAGTGATTATTTATTTTAAAAAATAATAAAAAAAAAGAAAACCTGTCTTATGTATAACCTGCCTGCATATTGTACATATTATATTATGTAATAATATAATCTTCATCTGAACTAATTTTTATTTGTTTATTTTAGATTTTAACAAACTAGTATCTATGTTGGATTTGTATTCTTTGGTTATCCACAAAATATGACTAAGTTCTCAGAGTCAGTTCTTTTTGGATGTTCAGTGTCAGTGATGTTTTGGAAGTGCTGAATATAGCACAAGCTTGTAATCCTAAACCTGCATCGTGGGCTTGGATTTGGTTGCACCGGAGTGTATTTTTGCACCTGAGTAGTTTTTGTGTAATTTATCGATGTTTTACTCATATAAAATGGGATTTAACAAATTAAGGGATATGTTAATTTGACATTAAGTATGACATAATATGGAGGTAATTATTAATGTGTTGATTTTTATACCGCACTTATATAATGCTCAGAATCTGATAGGCTATTGGACATGTACAGTGGTACTTGAAAGTTTGTAAACCCTTTTTAATTTTGTGGAGTCAGATGTTTTCAATTAATGGGATGACAATCAGGTGTGAGTGAGCACCCTGTTTTATTTAAAAAACAGCAATCTACCAAAGTCTGATATTCACAACACATGATTGTGTAAGTGTATCATGGCACGAACAAAGGAGATTTCTGAGGACCTCAGAAAAAGAGTTGTTGATGCTCATCAGGCTGGAAAAGTTTACAAAACAATCTCTAAAGAGTTTTGACTCCACCAATATATAGTCAGACAGATTGTGTACAGATGGAGGAAATTCAAGACCATTGTTATCCTCCACAGGATTGGTTAACCAACAAAGATCATTCCAAGAGCAAGACGTGTAATATTCTAGGTAACTCCTAAGCAACTAAAGCAAGGGTGTAACCATGGTATGGACATAGGGGGGGGTCGAACGCTAGGCCCCCGCCCCGACAGATGCTACCCCCCCCCCCACTAAACAAGGTTTAATACTGAAAATTTGCATATTTAGAACATAGTTTTAGTTTTACAGTTACTGTTTGAATTCAGGTGATTTCTGAGTGATAGAAGCTCCCACAGAATGGGGAAATGGTAGAGTGCTGTGGTCATCCTGTGGGCAGATATATTCTCTGCGAAAGAAATGCTGTGCAACTTTCCTCACTTTCATTCACATTTATAACAATCTGTCACAGCGTGAGGGTTCACAATGAACTCGACGGGAGAATGGGCATGTGAATGTACCGTTAATGGTCAAAAACTGAAACTGACGTTAGCCTAGATATTTAGGTATCTAGTTATTTACTGTCTGAAAAAAAATCCTCTGCTGCACTTTTCTACACTTGTCTGCTGTCTCCATTTCTTACAGACTGAGCTGCTAAAATATATCAACAAACTTGCGTTGCGTATGGGCACAACCAAGTGTACAATTGGAGGGGGGGACAAACCGATATTCCTTAACAAACGGAAATATATTAAAAAGAATAGACATAAATAAATAGATAAATAAAATATATGGAATAGATGAAGAAAAGACAGATCCGTTGGCAGGGAAAATTAAAGGGGGACATATAGAAAATACTTTCTCCTGTATATTGGGGGGGACAGATTGGTATTTCTTGAACATTGGGGGGGACACGACCCCCCCCCCCACCCCCCAAAGAGTGCATGGTTACACCCATGAACTAAAGGACTCTCTCACATTGGTTAATGTTAATGTTCATAAGTCCACCATCTGGATAACACTGAACAACAATGTTGTGCATAACAGGATTGCAAGGAGAAAGCCAATGCTCTCCAAAAAAGAACATTGCTGCCCATCTACAGTGGACAAACCAGAAGACTATTGGAATAATGTTTTGTGGACGGATGAAAGCTAAATTGAATTTTTTGTTTAAAGGAGAAGTGATATGTTTTGATGCATCTGGGCCAAAAGGGCTTGCCATCTTTGATGAAACAATGAATTCTAATTTATACAAGCAAATTCTAAAGGAAATTTTCAGGACATCTGAACGTGACCTGAATCAAAAGAGACACAAGTCATTCTACCAAAGAATGGTTCAAGATTCATAAAGTTAATGTTTTGGAATGGCCAAGTCAAAGTGCTGAACTTAATTCCAAAGAAATGTTGTGGAAGGGTCTGAAGCAAGCAGAGTTGAAACTGTTCTGTACTGAGGAATGGGCTTTAAAAAAAAAAGCCAATGAATGACTGATCAACTATTACTAGAAATGTTTAATTGCAGTTATTGCTGCTCAAAGGGGTCACACCAGTTACTGAAAGCAAAGGTTCACATATTTTGCCACTCACAGATATGTAATATTGTGTCATTTATAAATAAATAAAGTAGCAAGTATAACATTTTTGTCTCATTTCTTTAATTAACTAATTGGGTTCTCTGTATTTACTTTTAGGACTTCTGTGAAAATCTGATGATGTTTTAGGTTATATTTATGCAGAAATATAGAAAATTCTAAAGGGTTCACAAACGTTTTGTGGCACTGTATATGCATGTAAACACACATTTTACAGAGAAAGGGAGTTTCCAGACATCACCCTTAGATACACTGCTGATTACAGCCTATAAATTTACATTGCACTGTGAATTGCATCAGAGGCTTTGAAACAATCACACTTTTAATAAATACTGTGTATTTACACAGTTGGTAAAATGCTACAAATTATGACTGCCTAGATTCTAAGATTAGTCATTTTAAGAAATGTTTACCATTCAAATTTTCCAGTGTTTAATATTGAGACAATGTCAACATCATCAGCTTTCCATATTCTATTATTTAACTCAATAATTAAAATTCAAATAATTACAGGTTGAGGAATAATATCAAATGAATCTAACATGTCTACCATTAAGAGCTTAAACTCTAAAAACTACTGTTCATTTTTTTTCCACAGAATCAACCTCTACACATTCAGAATCCAGCATTTTTAACAAACCATCTACAACTGAATCACAATCATCAGAATTACCATTAACATCAGGACTTCAGCCAACACCTATAGCTACAGCCTCAGCATTTCCAGCATCAAAATCTACTTCCCCAAAATTTTCTACAGATTACTCATCAACATATGAATCGCCAGAAACTATATCAACACAAACAGTTACTGTATCACCACCCGCTTCTGCAGAATCACTTAGAGATGACTCCTCAACATGTGAAGGTCCCGAAACCTCAAGAAAAACAGACACAGCCTTAGCATCTACTTCTCTAGAATCATCTATATATCAGTCATCAAAATGCGTATCTGCAGAAACATCAACAAAGATAGATACAGCACTGCCACCTGCTTCTGCAGAATCACCAACAAATTACTCATCAACATCTGAATCTCCAGAAACTTCATTACTATCTTCTTCTCCAGAATCATTTACAGATCTATCATCAACATCTGAAGCTCCAGAACCATCACCAACACCATCAGTTAAAGCATCACCAGCTACTTTGTCAAAATCATTTACATATCATTCAACAAATGAATCACCAGAGAAAACAACAAAATCAGTTAACACATTACGATCTACATCTGCAGAGTCATCTGCACATCACTTCTTAACATCTAAAACTACAAAAAAATCATTACTACAAACAAATGGCATTTCACAACCTACTAACATGGATTCATCAACAACTCACTCATCTCCAGAAACGTCATCAAGACAAACAGGTTTAGCTTTAATACATACTTCCCAACAATCATCTAAATATCAGTCATCAACATCTGTGTATTTAGAAGCATCATCAACAAAAGCAGTTACAGCATCACTAGCTGCTTCTGCAGAATTACCTGTAGATAACTCATCAAAACCTGAAGCACCAGAAACTTCATCAATAACATTGGTTACATCACCATCTACCTCCCTAGAATCATCACAAGATGATTCACCAACATCTGACTATCCAGAAACTTTATCAACACAAAACATTTTAGCCTTACCATCTCCTGCAGAATCACCCAGAATTCACTCATCAACATCTATATCTACATCAACAAATTCATCTTCATCAACAAATTCAGTTACTGCATCACAACCTGCTTCTGCAGAATCGGTAACATCTGAAGCTACAAAAACTTCGCCAATACAAACAGATGGAGTGTCACGACATAGTAGCACAGAATTATTTACAGATCACACAACAACATCTGAACCTCTGGAAACTTCAACACCATTGTTTAGAGCATCACCCACTACCTCTCCAGAAATATCTACTGATTATTTCACAATTAAATCTCCAGAGTCATCAACAATTTCACTTACATTACCATCAAAATCTGACTCTTCACAACCTTCATCAACAAACTTAGTAACAGCCTCACAACCTACTTCTCCTGTATCATCTACAGATCACTCATCAACATCCGAAATGCCACAAATCTCATCAATAAATTCAGATAGTGCATCACAACCTGCTTCTGCAGAATCGCTCTCAGATCACTCATCAACTCCTGAAGCTCCAGAAAGTTCATCAACACCATCGATTATATCACCATCTACGTCCAACAAATTATCTACAGATTACTTATCAACATCTGAATCTGCTGAAACTAAATCAACACAAACAGTTACAGTATCCTCACATGCTTCTGCAGAATCATCTATAAATGAGTCAACATTCATATCTGCAGAAACTTCATCAAGAAATTCAGTTACAGCATCACAACCTGCTTCTGCAGAATCACTTACAGATCCCTTTTCAACACCTGAACGTCCAGAACGTTCATCAGCGCTATCATTTACATCACCTTCTATCTCCGGAGAATCATTTCCAGATCACTCATCAACATCTGAATCCCCCGAGATTTTCTCAACACAACCAGTTACATCACCTCCTACTTCACCAAAAAAATCTACAGATCATTCAACAACTGAGACTACAGAAACATTAACAAAATCAAATACCGCATTACCATCCACTTCAGCAGAATCATCTACCCATCACTTCTTAACATCTGAAACTACTGAAACTATATCAACACAAACAGTTACAGTATCCTCATTTGCTTCTGCAGAATCATCTATAAATGAGTCAACATTCATATCTGCAGAAACTTCATCAACAAATTCAGTTACAGCATCACAACCTGCTTCTGCAGAATCACCCACCGGTCCCTCTTCAACACCTGAAGGTCCAGAACGTTCATCAACACTATCATTTACATCACCGTCTACCACCTTAGAATCATTTCCAGATCACTCATCAACATCTGAATCCCCCGAGATTTTATCAGCACAACCAATTACAGCATCACCTCCTACTTCACCATCTACAGCTCATTCAACAACTGAGACAACAGAAACATTAATAAAAGCAATTTCTGAATTACCATCCACTTCAGCAGAATCATCTACCCATCACTTCTTAACATCTGAAACTACAAGCACTTCACCAATACAAACAGATGAAGTGTCACGAGATAGTAACACAGAATCATTTACAGATCAGTCAACCACATCTGAACCTCACGAACCTTCAACACCATTGTTTAGAGCATCACCATCTACCTCAGCAGGAAAATCAACTGATAATTTAACAATTAAATCTCCAGAGTCATCAACAATTTCACTTACATTACCACCTACTTCTCCACAGTCATCTACATATCAGCCATCAACATCTGACTCTTCACAAACTTCATCAACAAACTTAGTAACAGCCTCACAACCTACTTCTCCTGTATCATTTACAGATCACTCATCAACATCCGAAATGCCACAAATCTCATCAATAAATTCAGATACAGCATCACAACCTGCTTCTGCAGAATTACTCAAAGATCACTCATCAACTCCTGAAGCTCCAGAAAGTTCATCAACACCATCGATTACAACATCACCATCTACTTCCATCAATTTATCTACAGATTACTTATCAACATCTAAATCTGCTGAAACTAAATCAACACAGACAGTTGCAATATCCTCATTTGCTTCTGTAGAATCATCTATAAATGAGTCAACATTCATATCTGCAGAAACTTCATCAACAAATTCAGTTGCAGCATCACAGCCTGCTTCTGCAGAATCACCCACAGATCCCTTTTCAACACCTGAACTTCCAGAAAGTTCAACACCATCATTTACATCACCTTCTACCACCTTAGAATCATTTCCAGATCACTCATCAACATCGGAATCCCCAGAGATTTTCTCAACACAACCAGTTACAACATCACCTCCTACTTCACCAAAACCATCTACAGATCATTCAACAACTGAGACAACAGAATTAGAATTAACAAAATCAATTAGCGCATTACCCTCCACTTCAGCAGAATCATCTACCCATCACTTCTTAACATCTGAAACTACTGAAACTATATCAACACAAACAGTTACAGTATCCTCATTTGATTCTGCAGAATCATCTATAAATGAGTCAACATTCATATCTGCAGTAACTTCATCAACAAATTCAGTTACAGCATCACAACCTGCTTCTGCAGAATCACCCACAGATCTCTCTTCAACACCTGAAGGTCCAGAACATTCATCAACACTATCATTTACATCACCTTCTATCTCAATAGAATCATTTACAGATCACACAACGACATCTGAATCCCCCAAATTTTTTTCAGCACAACCAATTGCAGCATCACCTCCTACTTCACCAAAACCATCTACAGCTCATTCAACAACTGAGTCTACAGAAACATTAACAAAATCATCTACCACATCTGAACCTCACAAAACACCATTGCTTAGAGGATCACCATCTACCTCAGCAGAAACATCAACTGATAATTTAACAAATAAATCTCCAGAGTCATCAACAATTTCACTTACAATACCACCTACTTCTCCACAGTCATCTACATATCAACCATCAACATCTGACTCGTCACAAACTTCATCAACAAACTTAGTAACACCCTCACAACCTACTTCTCCTGTATCATCTACAGATCACTTATCAACATCCGAAATGCCGCAAATCTCATCAATAAATTCAGATACAGTATCACAACCTGCTTCTGCAGAATCGCTCTCAGATCACTCATCACCTCCTGTAGCTCCAGAAAGTTCAACACCATCGATTACAACATCACCATCTACTTCCAACAAATTATCTACAGATTACTTATCAACATCTGAAAATACTGAAAGTATATCAACACAAACAATTACAGTACCCTCATATGCTTCTGTAGAATCATCTATAAATGAGTCAACATTCATATCGGCAGAAACGTCAACAACAAATTCAGTTATAGCATCACAACCTGCTTCTGCAGAAATGCATAGAGATCACTCCTTAACATCTGAAGGTCCAGAAACTCTATCAACGCCATTGTTTACAACATCACTTTCTACCTCCCTAGAATCATCTCCAGATCACTCATCAACTGCTGAATCCCCAGTAACTTTATCAACACCATTGGTTACAACATCACCTCCTACTTCACCAGAAACCTTGACCGATCATTCAATATCCGAGTCTTCAGAAATTTTAACAATTGTAACAAAATCAATTACTGCATTGCCATCAACTTCCACAGAATCATCTTCACATAACTCCTTAACATCTGAGGCCATAAAAACTTCATCAATACAAGCACATGCAGTGTCACAACCTACTCACACAGAATCATTTACAGATCACTCATCAATTGAATCTTCAGAAATTTCAACACAAACAGTCACTGCCTCACTATCTCCCTCCCCAAAATTATCTACAGATAATTCTAAATCATCAGCATCTGAATCTCCGGAAACTATATCAACACAAACAGATACAGTATCAACACCTCCTTCTGATGAATCACCTAAAGATCACTCCTCAACATCTGAAGCTCCAGAAATGTCATCACCACCATTCTTTACATCACCACCTACTTCAACACATTTATCTACAGATCATTCATCAACATCAACTACAACTCTGTCAACAACAATCTCCACCACAGGCATTTCTCCAACAACCACTACTTCAAAAACCCCACCAACAATAACCACAAACAAAACCACTTCTTCCCGACCAACTATAATTTTTCAACCAACAGCTCCACTATCAAAAAGTATTGTCTGTCATAGACTATCTCTTCACATTGTGTTAATTTTTTTCTCTGAAAGAGGATTTCTATATGTATATTTTGTGTCTTATTAATATCTGTATTATTATCTTGTGTCTTATGTTTATCTGTTTGATTTCTCTAGATTTTACAGTGTTTGCTCAAGCAGTGGTTAAGATGCAAAGTGTCAATAAACTAGCCAATGATAAAATCATCATCTATATAGAGGAGGTAAGGCCACTCTTTGTGCTATACTCTAAATTTATGGTTATTCTATCCTGTAGATCTATGTGACATTTGTATCAGTTGGAATTAAGATAGGGAAGGAATAAAACATGACAGGATGTGCTGTTATAGGAAAATAATCCAAACATTTCCAATTTTTCATTTATTAATGAATGAATCTTTATACATTTTATCCATTTATATTTATATTTAATGTTGTGGAAGATCCATGAACCAAGTTACTTCATGTTATCACTTACTGTGCATTATAGCAGCTAAAAACAGTCTCCTGTCCTGAAGATTCTAACATAACAGAAAACATACTGACCATTACAAAGGTGTCACAAATTCACAAATTCTCTTATTTTGATTTGTTTGAATTTCCTAGTCCTTTTCTGTCATTTTCCCAGTGTGTTTATCTGCTGTCTCTTGGAGAAATCCAAGAGCAGAGCTGTGTCCTTGTGCCCTTTTTAAATGTATGTATTTATTTGTTCATTATAATTTTTGATAAATGTGTAAAAGGTCACTCTTAATTTTTTTATTGCAGATTTCCCGACTCATCCAGGCTAAGGTTAATGGAACCATTAAGATTACAGTGAAGAAGATAAAAATGTCTCACCCTAAAGATCACCTCCTTAAAGCTCCATAAAAAAGAGAAGTCTTAAGATTGGATTTTATAATTCCACTAATATTAAAACTAATAATTCATGTTTCCAGTGTGGGGGAAAAAGCATATAAACAAAGCCTTGTCACCCTTCAAGAAAGCACTAACACATCACAGCCACACAAACTGTTATGCAAACATATTTCTGTATTAATATGATGTGAATTTTGGCTGTGTCATGTAAACAACATTGCACTGTTATCATAATCTAAGACAGAACAAAGGGCACAACGAAATGTATTGCGTCATGCTTTCTAGAATGTTTCTTGAACATATATTATTGAAGGCTTTATCGATGTCCTTGACTATTATTCATGCACCTTTATAACTGTACTTTTTCCAGTTTGAGTAGTCTATGTTAAATATACTCTGTGTTCTACCAATATTTATTATTATTATTATTATTGTTGTTGTTATTATTATTAATAAAAATTTCAGTGCAAAATATCAGTGTTCTCTTGTTTTTGGTGGCTGTGTTGTCAAACAACAAGTACTAAATTAAAAAATAAATATATTCAACAGTGCCAGCAAATCCATTGAAAAAGGTGCAACACTTGCCCTACATCACTCAATAAAATTGAGCACCACTTACCATTAATGTGACTTCCAAATATGTGTCACGGCTCTCCCTGGTGGCTGTACGCAGGCACTGCACCTTTGCTGGTCATGGCGTTTCCTGGTGGCCGGGTGCAGGCACTGCACCTTTGCTCTACCGGAAGCAGAGTGCATGACAGCTCTTTACACATGGACTGTGTTTACGTTTTTGTGTGTCTCCACCCCAGTTTACCGGCAGATTCCATGTCCCAGCAGCCACTGTTCACTACTAGTCACATGGTCTTCCTGCACCTGTTTCACGTTTGGGTTAACGATCACTGTGGATATAAATAGTCCTGGTTTTCATGTAGTCCTTGTCTTTTGTTGTGTTTAGACTCACGTGTCACTGTGTCTGGTTTGTTTTGTAGCCTTAGTGTTGGTTTCCTGCCACGGTGTTTAGATATAGTAGTCTTAGTGTCTTTGTTTTGTTTGTTTGTTCTGAAATAATAAATGTTTAAACTCAAGTCTGCACCTGCTTCCGTCTCATCTACCCAAACGAGACAATATGCCAATTCATCTGTCTGTTTGGACGATACTCGACTTTTTTTCTCTTAGCTATTTCACCTTAAAAACTGAGAACAGACTGGCCATGTACTGTAGTTTTCAACCGATTTATGAATTTTATACCGGGAAATTACATCTGCTCCACATTGTCCAATGAAACTCAAGCTTGTTGTGCCACATCACGATTGGTATGCATGGAAAATGGGCATCAATTATGAATTATGTAATCTTTTAAAATATGTAATATGTAGACTTTTAATTTAATTGATACTGTACACTGGCCTCTGTGATTGTTTTTATTTATTTTTTTCCCCGCCATTGAGCCATAGGCAATCGCTGAAAGAGCCATATATGAGCCATAGGTTCCCGATCCCTGGTCTAAAATGATCTACATTATAACACTAAACACAGATGTAAATGTTATTATAGTGGTGTGAAAAAGTACTTGCCCCCTTCCTCATTTCCTGTTCCTTTGCATGTTTGTCACACTTAAGTGTTTCGGAACATCAAACCAATTTAAACAATAGTCAAGGACAGCACAAGTAAACACAAAATGCAATTTGTAAATGAAGGTGTTTATTATTAAAGGTGAAAAAAAATCCAAACCATCATGGCCCTGTGTGAAAAAGTGATTGCCCCCCTTGTTATAACATACTGTAACTGTGGTTGTCCACACCTGAGTTTAATTTCTCTAGCCACACCCAGGCCTGATTATTGCCACACCTGTTCACAATCAAGGCATCACTTAAATAGGAGCTGCTTGACACAGTAAGGTCTACCAGAAGATCCTTAAAAGCTACACATCATGCCGAGACCCAAAGAAATTCAGGAACAATTGAGAAAGAAAGTAATTGAGATCTATCAGTCTGGAAAGGGTTATAAAGCCATTTCCAAAGCTTTGGGAATCCAGCAAACCACAGTGAGAGCCATTATCCACAAATGGCGAAGACATGGAACAGTGGTGAACCTTCCCAGGAGTGGCCCTCC
>JAFFST010053729.1:209844-222939 GCA_022414735.1 Noturus placidus | reverse complement strand
ACTTTTTCACACAGGGCCATGATGGTTTGGATTTTTTTTCACCTTTAATAATAAACACCTTCATTTACAAATTGCATTTTGTGTTTACTTGTGTTGTCCTTGACTATTGTTTAAATTGGTTTGATGTTCCGAAACACTTAAGTGTGACAAACATGCAACATGGAACAGGAAATGAGAAAGGGGGCAAGCACTTTTTCACACCACTGTATTTGCTTCACAGCATGCCATTTCCCTGAAAACCTGTTCTTCCTCTGAGGAGATGAGGGTGGAGTTTGAAATCAGAACTGTACAATAGCAAAACAACTGTCAAACCTCAGAGTTTCTTCAGCTAAACAGCTGAATACAACACATTTTATTTGAGAAAACTCTGTTTAAGGATTTAAATTTTTAAATTTGTTTTGTCATTCCGAAAGCTGTTTTTACATCCCCATATGGCAAGATGCTTAAATTTACATTACTCATAGGATGTGTTCTAATGATTAAAGGACAAATTACAATAAAAGGTAAGATGTTTTTTATTAACAATACCTGAAATTAGGGCTGCACGATTATGGCCAAAATGATACTCACGATTATTTTTGATCAATATTGAGATCTCGATTATTTATCATGATTATTCAATGATTTTAGGGACAACATATTTTTATTGCACTTTCACATTTAAATAAACAGACCGCTGCTTTCAACGTACAAATTTTTGCATCAAATTAGACTGATCCTTAAAGTGCACCATCTCGTAGAAGCAAAATATAAATAAAATTGTACCCAAAATCTAGGATAAGTAAAAAAAAACTGCCACCAACCAAATTAAATATGCATCAAATATAACAATATGCAACTAAATGAAAACAATTCAGGCAAATGCAAAAAAGGCAATAACAGTGTTTACAGGAGGAGAGACCCAGACTATTTCTTTTAGGAGCACTTGTAAACCTAATTACAAAAATTTAGGAGCACAGTTGAAGTTTTTTTATGTTGTTGTTATTATTTATTTATTTATTTATTTATTTATTTTTAGAGATGGTAACATCAATGGGCCACAATAGAACACACAAGTAGGCATGATAACTTGAGCTGGTCAATTATGACAGAATTTAGGAACATAGTGTGATTCATGACATATTAATTTACCTTCTGATAAACTAAATGTAATATTTTCAGTTAATGTTACAGGCTGTTTGCAAAAAACAACTGTTAACCTGTTCCACCTTGTAAACAAATACAATAAACATCAATGTTCAGTCTTTGAAGTCTGCTCCTCTTTAAATATATTTAAAGCTACACTATTATTTCCACTGTCATGGTTCTGGGCTGGAGTGAGTTCTCAAACCGCTCTGTGTATATTGTGTATACAGTATATCTAAATAATCTCATATAGGATGTGATTGGGTGAGTTCATTTACCCGTAAGATGAGCTTTAGTTTAATGGTGTTCATTACTGATGCTCTGATCAGCATTTTTACAGATGAAACCGATCCAGACACCAACCTTTTTTTGTTTAAACTTTAATCAGGAAGGCTATCATATACAGTTTAATGTAAGCTCTCTGCTCATGGTCACTGTTAATTGAGTTAAAATAATATCAATGAGAAATACTGTTGGTTAATTGATAAATAAACAAGTATAAAATATTTATTTTTAAATATCTTAAAAACAATAAAGAGTCCTAATTAACACAAGCAAGATCCATATTAGGAAAAAGGCTAATAGCTTTCATAAGGAAATAGTGAACTAAGCTTAATGTCAAATTAATATTAAATGCAACCCATAGTAATTAAACATTATTTAATATTATTTATATTTTATGAAGTTATTATAATATCTAGGTTTTTTTTTACTCTATATTTGTAGATGCATTTTGGACTTCCTGTAGTTTTTATTTTGATTGTATTATACAACTCCGAACAGGTCACTCGCACCGGTGAAATATTTCAAATATTTATTCATAGTCACGCAAAATTCTCTTCAGTCACAAATGAAGTCGCACTGTAGAGCCCTGACTTTGTCTGCAAAGTTTTTTCCCGTTCCGCATGAGCAGGTTTAATGTCCCCGACAACCTCTGTAGTGACAATTAGCATCGTGCTAGTTGGTGTCATGATTTCCATTTGCGCAGGCGCTGGAAATCGCAGAGAAACTGGCAGCTCCGTGTCAGGGGTTTGGCACTACGAAATGACGTCATCCCTGCGCCGTGCTTTGTGATTGGCTGCAAGTGTAGGAAGTGCTTGATTTGAGTGGAGAAAACAGCAGAGTTTTCTATGAGCAGAGGACAAACTTTAAACATTAATATTGCCTCCATTATCACTTTTATGCTGACGACACCCAAATCTACATCCACTCTAAATCTTGTGAAAACATTGATGCTTGCTATCTTTCTGACTGCGTTTCTGAGATAAAAGCTTGGATGAACAATAATTTTCTGTGCCTGAACAGCGGGAAAATTGAAGTTATGCTTGTCGGTTCCCGTCATCAAATTCGCAAAGCAGCCCCACTATCCCTGTTTTTTGATGGCTCTATTCTGGAGACCCAGAGTAGGATGAGGAACCTTGGTGTGATTTTCGATACCAGCCTCACTTTTGATTTTTTTTGTTCAGAGCACTGTGAAGGCATCCTTCTTTCATCTCAGAAACATAGCCAGAATCCGCCCAATGCTAAATTTATCTGTTGCTGAAAAGATGATCAATTAATTTGTAGTCTCGCGGCTGGATTACTGTGACGCCGTTTTAACTGGAGTTTCTAAAAACACAATTAACAAATTGCAATATGTTCAGAACTCTACCGTCTGGATCCTGACGGGAACCAGGAAATGTGACCATGTCACTCCTGTTTTGAAATCACTACACTGGCTCCCGGTCAGGTTCCGAGTCGATTTCAAGATCATGTTGTTGGCATACAAGGTTTTACATGGCTTGGCTCCACAATATTTATCCATCTTATTAATCCCTTTCACCCCAAATCGCAGACTACGCTCCTCACAGCGTAATCTGTTAACCATTCCACAAACACACTTGAATTCTATAGGTGACCGGGCTTTCTCTGTCTATGCTCCTTCAATTTGGAACTCTCTTTCTCAGAGAAGCCAAGACTCTTGGAGCTTTTAAAACTCAACTTAAAACACACTTTTTCAAACTTGCATTTGACTACTAGTGTCTTTTTATTATTGTTCCATCACTTTTACTATCAATTGTGTTGTTTTAGTTCTTTTCACTTTTATTGTTGTATTGTATTCTGTGTATTGTTCATTCATGTTTAGAGCTCTGAGAAGCTACTTTTAAAGGCGCTTTATAAAATAAAGATTATTATTATTATTATTATTATTATTATTATTATTATTACCTGAAATATTGGAATAGATTTACTGTCTCTGATGAGGATCATACATACACAAGTGATTATTTAAAATATATATACAGTATCTCACAAAAGTGAGTACACCCCTCACATTTTTGTAAATATTTGATGATAACTTTTCATGTGACAACACTGAATAAATGACACTTTGCTACAATATATAGTAGTGAGTGTACAGCTTGTGTAATAGTGTAAATTTACTGTCCGCTCAAAATAACTCAACACACAGCCATTAATGTCTAAACCGCTGGAAACAAAAGTGAGCACACCCCTAAGTGAAAATGTCCACAATGGGCCCAATTAGCCATTTTCCCTCCCCGGTGTCATGTGACTTCATAGTGTTACAAGGTCTCAGTTGTGAATGGGGAGCAGGTGTGTTAAATTTGGTGTCATCGCTCTCACACTCCCTCATACTGGTCACTGGAAGTTCAACATAGCACCTCATGGCAAATAACTCTCTGAGGATCTGAAATAAAGAATTTTTGCTCTACATAAAGATGGCCTAAGCTATAAGAAGATTGCTAAGACCCTGACACTGAGCTGCAGCACGGTCGGCCAAGACCATACAGCAGTTTAACAGGACAGGTTCAACTCAGAACAGGCCTTGCCATGGTTGACCAGAGAAGTTGAGTGCACGTGCTCAGCGTCATATCCAGAGGTTGTCTTTGGGGAATAGATGTATGAGTGCTGCCAGCATTGCTGCAGAGGTTAAAGGGGTGGGGGGTCAGCTTGTCAGTGCTCAGACCATACACCGCTCGCTGCATAAAATTGGTCTGCATGGCTGTCATCCCAGAAGGAAGCCTCTTCGAATGATGAGGCACAAGAAAGCCCACAAACAGTTTGCTGAAGACAATGAGACTAAGGACATGGATTACTGGAACCATGTCCTGTGGTCTGATGAGACCAAAATAATCTTATTTGGTTCAGATGGTGTCAAGCGTGTTTGGTGATAACCAGGTGAGGAGTACAAAGACAAGTGTGTCTTGCCTACAGTCAAGCATGGTAGTTGGAGTATCATGGTCTGCGGCTGCATGAGTGCTGCCGGCACTGGGGAGCTACAGTTCATTGAGGGAACATGAATGTCAACATGTACTGTGACATTCTGAAGCAGAGCATGATCAGTATGCAGTATTCCAGCATGATAATGGCCCCAAACACACCTCCAAGACAACCATTGCCTTTCTAAAGAAGCTGAGGGTGAAGGTGATGGACTGGCCAAGCATGTCTCCTACCTAAACCCTATTGAGCATCTGTGGGGCATCCTCAAATGGAAGGTGGAGGAGCACAAGGTCTCTAACATCCACCAGCTCTGTGATGTCGTCATTAAAGAGTGGAAGAGGAGACCAGTAGCAACCTGTGAAGCTCTGATGAACTCCATGCCCAAGAGGGTTAAGGCAGTGAAAAATAATGTCAGCCACACCAAATATGGATACTTTAGACCCTATTTTAACATTTTCACTTAGGGGTGTACTCACTTTTGTTGCCAGTAGTTTAGACATTAATGGCTGTGTGTTGAGTTATTTTGAGGAGACAGCAAATTTACACTGTTACACAAGCTGTACACTCACTACTTTACATTGTAGCAAAGTGTCATTTCTTCAGTGTTGTCACACGAAAAGATATAATCAAATATTTACAAAAATGTGAGGGGTGTACTCACTTTTGTGAGATACTGTATAATTAGAGAAAACTGATACAAACTGAAATGATTATTTCATACTCATCTGCATACTACAGGGTGTCCCAAACGTTTCCATACATAGGGAACTATGCCAGCACCATGTCAGTTGTGCCTTCATCAGTGGATATTCATGAACGTCCACTTCTTGGTTGGTCCACAACATATCCAGACTTTTTGAAATTGTAAATTAGTTTGGTAAAGGTGTCGTGTGTGATGTGCTTGCCATGTTTCCTGTCAAAGGTCATCGCACCCTTGCGTCAGTTTCTTGATTCAATACATTCTTCTTTTGTCAAAGGCTATCTGAAACAATAAATATAATATAAACTAAGTATGAAAATTTTGTAAGATATTTTGCTAAAAGAGTTCATTTCTCCAATGTATGGATACTTTTGGGCCACCCTGGATATATATTATACAATGTTATCAGGTTTTCTTCTGTCTATTTTAACAAGCTAGCATTTGTTAAAATAAAAGTTTGTTTTCCATAACAATGTGAGTGTAAGTTCGTTCTCAGAATCAGTACAATTTGTCCTTCATGGCTTCTCAGTGACAGTGCTGCACTGAAGTGTTGAATGTTTAAACACAAGCTCAAAATCCAAAACCTGCAAAATAGCCTTAAAGCAGCAATTCAGTTATGGATAAGAAGCAAAAGAAAATGTCTGCACCAGAGCTGCAAGGCACATGTACCTAATGAGAAATGGAAATCCATAAAATCCAGTTTAGCATGGGCAATTTGTAACACATATTTTGTACACCATTTAAAAAATATTTCGCTAAAATAACAGAATAAATCTCTTTAAGAATCTACAAATTCAAACTATACTGTATATTCAAATATGTTATCATTTTTATGTATATTCCATTTTATAAACTTCAGCAACACCATCAGTTACAATGTCACGATCTACTTTTCCAGAATCATCTACAGATCACTCAACATCTGAATCTCCAGAAACTTCAACGGAAACGATGATAGCATTTTCATCTACTTCCCCAGAATCATCCACATATCCCTCATCAACAACTGAATCTCAAATGTCAGCAATACAAGCAGGTACAGCAGCACCCTCTACTTCACTAGAATCCGCTACAGGTCAGTCAACAACATCTAAATCCCCAGAAACTTCAACAGTACAAACAGTTGATGCAAAACCTTCTACTTTCTCTGAATTATCTACAGATCACTTATCAACACCTGAATATCCAGAAACTTCAGCAACACAAGCAATTACAGCATCACCATGTACTTCACCAGAATCATCTACAGATCACTCAACATCTGAATCTTCGGAAACATCAACACAAACATTTATAGCATTGTCATATACTTCCCCAGAATCATCCACATATGCCTCATCAAGACCTGAATCAGCAACACAAGCAGGTACAGCAGCACCATCGACCTCACTTGAATCATCTACAGATCACTTAACATCTGAATCTCCAGAAACTTCAGCAACACAAGCAGTTACAATGTCACCATTTACTTCACCAGAATCCTCTACAAATCAGTCATCCACATCTGAATTTACTGACAATTTATTGACATCTGAATCTCCAGGAACTTCAGCAACACCATTGTTTGCAACATCAGCTTTTACTTTTACAGAATCCTCTACAGATCAGTCAACAACATATAAATCCCCAGAGACTTCAGCAGCACAAATAGTTGGCGAAACACCATCTACTTTCTCGGAATTACCTACAGATCACTTATCAACACCTGAATCTCTAGTAACTCTAGCAACACCATTAGTTACAATGTCACCATCTACTTCACCAGAATCATCTACAGATCACTCAACATCTGAATCTCCAGAGACTTCAGCAGAACAAACAATTACTGCATCACCTTCTACTTTCTCAGAATTACCTACAGATCACTCATCACCAAATGAATCTCCAGAAACTTCAGCAACACCATCAGTTACAGTGTCACCATCTACTTTTTCAGAATTATCTACAGAGCAGTCATCCACATCTGAATTTACAGACAATTTATTGACATCTGAATCTCCAGGAACTTCATCAACACCATTGTTTGCAACGTCAGCTTTTACTTTTACAGAATCCTCTACAGATCAGTCAACAACGTCTAAATCCCCAGAAACTTCTTCAGCACAAACAGTTGGCGAAACACCATCTACTTTCTCAGAATTACCTACAGATCACTTATCAACACCTGAATCTCTAGTAACTCTAGCAACACCATTAGTTACAATGTCACCATCTACTTCACCAGAATCATCTACAGATCACTCAACATCTGAATCTTCAGAAACTTCAGCAGAACAAACAGTTACTGCATCACCTTCTACTTTCTCAGAATTACCTACAGATCACTCATCACCAAATGAATCTCCAGAAACTTCAGCAACACCATCAGTTACAATGTCACCATCTACTTTTTCAGAATTATCTACAGAGCAGTCATCCACATCTGAATTTACAGACAAATTATTGACATCTGAATCTCCAGGAACTTCATCAACACCATTGTTTGCAACGTCAGCTTTTACTTTTACAGAATCCTCTACAGATCAGTCAACAACATCTAAATCCCCAGAAACTTCGGCAGCACAAACAGTTGATGCAACACCTTCTACTTTCTCAGAATTACCTACAGATCACTTATCAACACCTGAGTCTCTAGTAACTCTAGCAACACCATTAGTTACAATGTCACCATCTACTTCACCAGAATCATCTACAGATCACTCAACATCTGATTCTCCAGAGACTTCAGCAGAACAAACAGTTACTGCATCACCATCTACTTTCTCAGAATTACCTACAGATCACTCATCACCAAATGAATCTCCAGCAGCACCATTGACCTCACTTGAATCATCTACAGATCACTCAACATCTGAATCTCCAGAAACTTCAGCAGCACAAGCAGTTACAATGTCACCATTTACTTCACCAGAATCCTCTACAGATCAATCATCCACATCTGAATTTACAGACAATTTATTGACATCTGAATCTCTAGGAACTTTATCAACACCATTGTTTGCAACATCAGCTTTTACTTTTATAGAATCCTCTACAGATCAGTCAACAACATCTAAATCCCCAGTATCTTCAGCAACACAATCAGTTACAGTGTCACTATCTACTTCAACAGAATCATCTACAGATCAGTCATCAATATGTAAATATCCATCACTAATCACACTAACAGCCACCCTTCCAAGAACAACAACCACAGCTCCAGAAAAAACTATAACCCTTCTCACAACCACCAATGAAATCCCCTCTCCACAAACAATTCAACCACCAACAGCTCCACCATCCACAAGTACTGTTTTTCTTACACTAACCCTTGATATTGTTTAAATTTCAAATCCGACAGATAATTTTTAGTTGTGTGATTTATCTTATTATTAAAAATAACTATTCTGTTTATCTGTTTTGATTTCTCTAGACTCTACAGCATTTGCTCAAGCAAGGGTTAGGATGGTATCGGTCACTGAACTAAGCAATGACAAAATCATTATCAATTTAGAGGAGGTAAGAGCATGCTTCATACTATACTCCAAATATATGTTTACTTTATCCATTAGATTTGTGTGTATCATTTATATATATAGATAAATGAGTAAAACATTATGGGATGTCTGTCCTGTTGTAGGGGGAAAAAATGCCATTACAAAGTGGTTTCCTCTTCTACCACATCAATTTGCCAATTATCACAATTTTTAATTTATTAATGAATGACATGTATTTTTATTTGTTTATAGCTACACTTAATGTAGTGTAACATCTGTGAGACAGGTTAGTTCCTATTTCTGCTTATATTATAGTAGCTTTTTTTGTATTCATCTTTTTCCTGAAATTCCCTGAATCCTCACCTGGCTCACACCGGAAGCCTGTATTACATTTCTGGTCTCCAGTGTTTACAGTCAAATTAGCTTATGTTCTTAGCTGATAATGTGATGTTAAACTTGTGAAAATGGCAAAAAAAAAAATGCATATAGCTCCATAGTGCCAACACTTTACAGTGTCGCGATGACTGTCTTTTGACAGTACCTCATCCATCAAACTGGGTTTGAATGGGTAGATGACATGAAGCTATGGCCCGAGGTTAGCTACATTGATATAATTAACTGTGGTGTTGATGGTGAGCTCATTTTCATTCTTACTAACACTCAAAAAGTTTCTGTTTAATTAATTCAATTGCTCTCTTTGCCAGTTTTAATAAGGGTTCCTACAGTGCATCCGGAAAGTATTCACATTTTTCCACAAGCGCTTCACTTTTTCCACATTTTGTTATGTTACAGCCTTATTCCAAAATGGATGAAATTCATTATTTTCCTCAAAAATACCCTATATTGACAGCGTGAAAGAAGCTTGTTTGAAATCTTTGCAAATCTATTAAAAATAAAAAACAAAAAAAGGACTTGTTAAACAGTACAATGGAAGTTAGAATCCATCATGGTGGCACTCTGGTTTCCTGGGGAAAAGGTGGATAAACAGTCATTCTCTTCTAAAAAAAAAAAAATCTCCCTTGACAGAAAACATACTGAACATTACAAAGCAGTGACACTGGAGACTCCTTTCATAAATGTTACCTTTGCTGTTACAAAAATGTAATCAATACATTCTAACCAGTCAGATTTAAGAATTTATACCACAGCATTCTCAAATCAGAAGGTATTGATTAATTTTCTTGGTAATGTGACAATGAGCAATGAGGTAGTGTAAAATGAGCATTTGGTGAGAGAAAGGGTGTTTATAGCTGCTATAACATAAGTGAGACCAGGAACTAACTTGCAGATGTTCGGTAACATTATCTGTAACTATAAACATAAAATAAATGCAATGGGTCAGTCATTAATCAATTAACAGTTGTAATTGTAAGGAAATCAATGCGATATAAGAGAAATAACACACTACAGGACATATAACTAAATTATCCTATATTTTGTGTTGGGGTGTATCACACCAGCTCGGTTTGAATTATTCTGCTATAGCAGCACAGCCTATCTTGTGTTATTCCTTATATAATAGGCATATGATTATGGCATTCATATGCACTATATGGTCAAAAGTTTGGGTCTAGCCTGTGTACAAAAAACATGAGGTCCATGAAGACATTTTGCCAAGATTGGTGTGGAAGAAGTGGTCTCTCCCTGGCCTCAACCGTACTGAACACCTCAATGTCTGACCTCACCAATGTTCTTGTGGGTGAATAGGCAAAATCACTGTGCGGGAAATTACTCATTTTTACTTTGTAATAATTTTGTTCTTGTTCTTTTTATGTTTATCTGAAGATAATTCCTAAGAAGGCCATGTCATGTCACATTCCAAAACCAAAGTAGCGGTTATTATAACAGCAAAGGAAGGACTAAACCTATAAAGTGATGTTCAAAAAGCACATGTATTGGTAATGCTTTGGTGTCCACAAACCTTTGACCATATAGTGTATGTTTATAGTCAGGCTATGCATAAGGTAAAATCTGTTGTTCAGTTACTCCAGTATTTGCCCCCACCCTGGGGGGTAATTCAAATATTTGCCCCATTCTGACTTCTTCTGTTCTTGTGTATATCTCATAATAAATTGTTTCAGAAATTAAAACAATATCTAAGATAAACAAAGACAACCTGTGTAAATACAAAATACATAATAACAATATATGATATTTATTTATAGAAGCAAAAAAGTTATCCAATACCAACTGGGCCTGCGTGAAAATGTATTCACCCCCGCAGTTACTAATTGCCCAAATCTATGAAACTGCATTCATAATGGGGTTCAGCTGGACTAGCCGCAACCAGGGCTCATTACTGCAAACCCTGTTCAATAAAATCACTTAAATACAACTGTTTGAACAGCATGGAGTTGGTTTAAAGTTCTTACCAAGTAACATGCTATGCCAAAAGTGAAAGAAATTCCAGAAATTATGAAGAAGAAGATGATCAATATACATCAGTCTGGGAAGAGTTACAAAGTTATTTCAAGGGCTCTGGGACCTCACAGCACCACAGTGAGATCCAGTAACTCCAACTGGAAAGAAACTTAAGTACTAAACCTTCCAAGAAGTGGCTGACCTTCCAAAAGCCCTCCAAGAATATCAAAGGACCTACAGGCCTCTCTTACATCAACAAAGATCACTGTTCATGACTCCACTTTCAGAAAGACACTGGGAAAAAATGGTATCCATGGCAGTGTGGCGAGGTGAAAAACACTACTAACCCAGACCAACATTAATCCTCATCTGAAATTTGCCAAAAAAACACCTTGATGATCCTCAAACCTTTTGTGAGAATGTTCAAAAGTGGAACTGTTTGGAAGACTAATTAAAGAAGTAATTGAAAGACTGATCTCCGGTTATCGGAAGCATTTGGTTGCAGTTATTGCTGTTAAAGGTGGCAAAACCAGATTTTAGGTTTAAGGGGGAAACTAGTTTTTCACATTGGTGATAGGTGTTGGATAACTGTTTTTATTTTTTTTTTTAATGTGTATAAATAAATTTGAAAATGCCTTTGTTTTACGTTGTACTTTGAAGATCTAAAACTATTTAGTATGAGGTATACACAAGAACAGAAGAAATCGGCAAATACTTTTTCACAGCATTGTATATTTAATTTGATTTCTGTTTATTGCAGTTTTCCAGACTCATCCAGACTAAGGTTAATGGAAACATTACGATTACAGTGAAGAAGATTCAAAAAGTGACATCATAAGGATCACGCTTGGGCGAGCAATTCTCATTTCCATAAATGATTGCTGCCAGGCGAAGTTCTGCCATCTTGTAATTGTAGAGGTCACATGACCATTATTTGTCAGCATTTTTGAAAGGCTAGTTTGTTTTCCCTCATACACACTACAACACAAAAAAACTGCATTTTCAGACATTTTCCCTTTTGGAGAGAAGACACAAAAATACTTTTGTTGCTAAAAGTGCTGTTTTATTGTGGATGGAAAAGCAAAGCAGATAAGAAATGATTTGTGCTATCAAATTTTACATTTACCATGTGGACCTAAATTGGAAAAAAAAAATGTTTTAAAATCCTAAACTTAATAGTACCTTAATTAGTACTTCACATTTGACCCCTGCATGATTTTGGATGTACAATTCAATATACAAATAATGCAGGAAAAAGTCTGCATTATTTTTCATTTCAGTAATTTTATATCAAAATCAAATGATGTATAGTATCATGAATGTATTACTGGGCATAACACTGCTATATGTCACTATGTCAGTGCAAATGCACCGGTATTATCAACTCAGTATATCAAATTATTTATTATATTAAATGTTGCTGACATTTATTCAAACATGTAAGCATAGTTGTGTTTTGTTAAAATGCTTCTGTACTAATATAATTTAAATTCCTGCTCTGTCACACATACTAGACAACTATGCAATGTTATCATAATCTACGATACAGTAACTGTGATTTTCAGTGCAAAAAAATATGGCATTTCAAGTACAACAAAAATGTATTGGTATCATAGAAAGTTCATATCCTCAAACAAGGATTATTTATGTAGGAAATACCACGTATATAGTATCTTACAAAAGTGAGTACACCCCTCACATTTTTGTAAATATTTGATTATAACTTTTCATGTGACAACGCTGAAGAAATGACACTTTGCTACAATGTAAAGTAGTGAGTGTACAGCTTGTGTAACAGTGTCAATTTGCTGTCCCCTCAAAATAACTCAACACACACACATTAATGTCTAAACCGCTGGCAAAAAAAGTGAGTACGCCAGTAAGTGAAAATTTCCAAATTGGGCCCAAAGTGTCAATATTTTAATATTTAATATATATATAATATATTTTAATAATCAATAATAATAATCGGCTGCCACATCACCACATAAACAAGTGCCATTGAAGACCTTCTCGATTTGAAAGATCCTTGGAAGGCAGCCTTCATTTCATGGCCTTCATTTGGTGATTTTGAAGGATGTATCATGGTATTCTTTGCATACTCCAATAACCCAAAATTTTCATGTCAAGGAAAAGAGAAAGACAAAAGACAGTTGCTTCTTAAGTGCTGCAACCAATTCATTTACTTTGTCTGTCTGTGCCTGGCTGTAC
>JAFFST010053729.1:187454-199828 GCA_022414735.1 Noturus placidus | reverse complement strand
TTGAACCAAAGTGAAGGAAAACGATACTGTCTGGTTATCATAGATTCCTTCTCCAAATGGACAGAACTGTTTCCTACAAAAACACCAGATTTTCACACCACTGTAACATCCCAATGGTCAATGGAGGTGTTCACAGCCAGGCGTAAATCGTGTGATGACAAAGCGTCAATTTTTTTAACATCGAGGAGTGTGAGGGTGCATAAGTGACTTAGCCAAAATAAAATGCTCCCCGCTAATAAATACTTCTGGCTACACACACAAACAAGGTGACTTTTGACAGCACCCAATTCAAAGTTACACTCTAAATACTATACAAGTCTGTTCATTATGTTGTGGCTATTTTTTTATGACACTGAGATGCAAGCATATATTCTAAATGATCCGTTTAATTACTCCAGTGTTGTTTTCTACACTAAATAGCATTGTTTCTTTTAATTCTGAATGATGGTCCATTGTATTTATTTTGCACCTGGTGTATGTATATATAAAGTATTCTTGACTTCTTATTCAAATAGCTAAGTGCCCCATTATTGTGTCATTGTATTATCATATTGACCACAAAAAGTACTATTCATAACCAACACTTTATTCATTTGCAGGAACGTTGACATTTTTGGGCACAACAATAGTTGCCTTATACCCACCCTTCCCAAAAAAAAAGATCTTTAAGGATTTAGCTTTAGGGAAATATTTGTTGCACTAGACAAATCACCAAAGACTTTACCTTTCACAAAAGTGTATACATGCTTTAGCCAGTTCACAAAAATAGTGTGTGAACAACTTTTTGCAAAAAACATAAATACTGGTTCTCTTCTTCTCAGTGATGAGCGGATGTCAGAATTGGAAAGTTTTGCAGCGCCACCTTGTGTACCTGAGCTACTCTCAGGGAGGGAATTTGCACTTTCATTTAGCATGTCTACCAAAACGCGTGGGTGTGAACACAAAAAAACTCAGCGTAAAACGTCCTGGTGTGCATGGGCCGTTATTCAGCTTAATCTCAATCCATCAGCCAGACGGTTGAACTCTGATACACTTGGCTGTTCCAGTAGGGCAATGACCCCAAGCACACATCAAAGCTGGTTGTGGAATGGATAAAGCAGGCTCTGGTAGTCCTCCTTCTTCATCATGCCATCCACTTTGTGTAATGCACCAGTTCCACAACTCAATCTTTGTCTCATCTGACCATAAAACTTTCCTCCAGAAGACTTTTTCCTTTTTATATGGTTAGCTTCAAACTTTACACGGGCTTGAAGGTGTTTATTTTGGAGCAGGGGCTTCTGTCTTGGACGGCAGTCTTTCTGTCCATTGCGATGAAAAACTCGCTTGACTGTACACAGTGACTCTGATGTTCCAGCAGTTTCCAGTTCATGGCAGGCTTGTGCCTTGGTGGTTCATGGGTTTTTTTCCTGACCATCCGAAACAATTTCCTCTTAGCTGAGGGTGACAGTTTGGGTCTTCTTCCAGACTTTGGCAAAGTGGCAACACTTTCCAATAACTTTTACTTGCATACAGTTGTTTGAACTGATGATCTTGGAATCTGCAATTGTTTAGAAATGGCTCCAAGAGACATTCCTGACTTGTGTAAATCCACAATCATAATTTTTCAGATCTGCACTGTGCTCTTTGGACTTTCCCTTAGTACGGTGTGTTGGTCAATCCAATGAGTGCTGTCAAACCCTTTTTATGTTGGCATAGAGAAGCTGCCAGCTGTAGTCAATCATTGTCATTTTCAGGAAATTAAGAGGCCTTGGTCTTGGCAAATTAAAGGACATTTTGGAACTTTCAGCACCACTGAATTAATAATCAAGTGTGTGTATGTATATTTTTGATCATGTATGTATACTTGAGGTCCTGTGTTGATTACAGAAAACCCCAAATGAAAACTTGTGAACCAAATTCATGGTTGTTTTTTTTTTTTTTTTTTTTAATTAAAGATGTGTTGTACAATCATTACAGATTGTATCCCCAGAAAAAGAAAAGTTGAAAGCCCAATATTTCAATGTCTATGATGAGTGTATGTAAATGTCTGACTGCAACTGTATTTCTGACATAGGTTATTGTTGTTGTTCTTTTGGCTGCTCCTGTTCGGGGTCGCCACAGCGGTTCACTTTCCATTGTCCGCATATTGATTTGGTGCAGGTTTATGCTGGATGCCCTTCCTGACACAACCCTTCCTATTTATCCGGACATGGGACCGGCACTAAGAGTGCACTAACCTAAACATCCAGCATGGGGCTCAAACCCACAATCCTAAGATCAAGAGTCAGAGGCTCGATCAACTGTGTTCCATAACTGACATTTTGATTTGCTTAATTAAATATCGAAATAGTACAAGAAGTTGTGACCTGGTGCTAAGTGTGCCGTTGCTGTGAATAATAATGCTAGCTCTTTGAAATGAAATTGTTTACACACACACATTTTTTTATAAAAAGCTAATTGTTGACATCCTAATTAAATGATAATAATGTAATTTAATAATGTACATTAAAAGTGTAGTTTAAAGAGTAAGTGAAAATCTGAAGGAAAAAAAAGTCTGACAAACATTGCTATTCTTTTTAGCTCTTCCTTTTCTTGGGTGTCTGTGAGTTTTTGGCCAATCAAAGAGAGCCTGTAAGCAACAAGTAGCTTATTAGAGGTTAACCTGTTAGCCTGTTTATCTATTTATTTTTTGTTTATGTTAGGTTACTTATATTAAGTCATTTATTAAATTATTAAGTTGTTTATTTTTGTAAATATTGATTTATTTGAAATTGTTTTTGAACTGTAACAATGAAAAATTTTACCAAACTTTAGCAAAGCTAAATATTATGTAATATACTGTATATTGTGAGCATAATTTTTTGTATTGTGATTTTTTTTTTTTTACCCATATTACTATCCCCAGGCGAACCATGTGTGTATGAAGGAGATCCTGAAGGACATAAAGGTTCGAGTGAAGAAAAATCATGGATTTCGTCAGGCGGTACTGGGCCTTGTTCATGCTGACGCTGAAATCTTGGAGACTCACGAATCTGTGTCACTCTTGGAGGAGGCAATGAGATCTGTGTTCATAAAACATCCACACGACTCCATATGGACTGGCCATTTTATTCCTAACGCAGCAGACTGCATAGAGAACATCAAAAGGAACATCTGCAAAGCTGTGAATGAGTCCCAGAGCCCAGGTTAAATAGCATGATCTTGTGTAGTTCGTTTTTTACATACATACATGCATAACAATTTGAAGGAGGCATGATCTCTGCATCTCAGTCTTAATGAAGGAGGCGTGGCCTCTGCATCCATATTTCAGTGAAGGATGTGTGGTCTTAGTGCTTCTTAGTCCCGAAGGGAAGTATGGCCTCTGTGTTTGTCAGTCAGAGTGAAGAAGGCATGGCTATGGCATCACTATTTTAGTGAAAGAGTGTGGCCTGTGTGTCAGTCCTAGTGAAGAATGTGTGCCCTTTGCCTGTTAGACCCAATGAAGAATTCATGGCCTCAGTAAAGTATGTTACCTCAAAGTCTCTCTACAGAACAGACAAACCTTGCTCTCTGCATCTCCTCAACCATTTCCTTCCTCATAGTCTTCACTTTTGTTTTGACCTTGCAAATCCGCGCACAAACAAAGTGTATCGCAAGCTTATTGCGGTCCGCCATTTTCAAACCCCGCCCGGACAAGCATGAGAACGTCTACTCACGCGTGATCTTGTGTAATTCTCCTATCACTTCTCGCGTGTACTCTGTTGTGAAATGTAATTTGAAGTCCAGGCAGAGTTGTCAGGGACTTATCAATAGTGAAATGTTTTGTAATGTGTTCACCCCTGTCGCCGATGGATCATGTAATTTGAAAACCCTACAGCTTCCATGACAAGACAGACAGTTGTGTAATATGAACAGTACAACAACCCGTCATCTTTGAAAGTCGTGTAGTGTGTAGAAGCTATAAGTAGTGTTGCATTTGACTAAAACCGCACCCCCCTACCTCAACACACTCCACGTTCCCTTACTCGATCTCTGATCGATTAACGACCTACTCTAAGTAGTGCCTCAAACCTTTCCAGAACCTTCACACTAATTGTCCCTTAGTGATGGAATGAAATTCCGGATCACAGAATCTGTCACTATTTCCAAAAAACAGCTCTTCCTTGAGCACGTAACTAACCCATAAAATGCCAACCCCACATGATCCTTAAAAAACTAAAAAAGATCATTAAAAAATTATTCTGTTTCCAACCTCTGATTAGTAAAAACCAAAGAAAACTTCCCCCTCATGGAGCTCAAACACACCGAGGTTAAAAATGAAGTAATTCTGTGTTCTGACTTCCCACTTCGAACACAGCATAGCTTTAGATAATAATAATAATTTTAATAATATTAATGATCTGGGCGGCTGTGGCTCAGGTGGTAAAGCGGGTTGTCCACTAATCGTAGGGTTGGTGGTTCGATTCCCGGCCTGGATGACTCCACATGCCGAAGTGTCCTTGGGCAACACTGAACCCTAAGTTGCTCCCAATGGCATGTTACCATTGGTGTGTGAGTGTGTGAATGGGTGAATGAGACGCAGTGTAAAGCGCTTTGATTAAAAGCGCTATATAAGTGCGCCAGTTACCATTTATTGATGATGATAGTGAAGCATCTGTGTGTTTTTCGGGGTTTTTTTTATATAATTTAGTAGTTTTCTATTTTGGTATTGTGGCCAGTGTTTAGTCACAAGATTTCATCCCCAGCCTGGAGAGAAAATATTTTTTTGTGTAGCACACAATTCACTCTTTGTTTTGTTTGCTTTGTAGATAACATCTTGAGCCGTAAGCGAAATATTTTCTGGCCGTTGTTACAGTGCTGGATCAGGAGAGGACGTAGAGATCGAGCCGAAGCGACAACACATGCTCAGGCGCAGAACGGTGAGCGAGAGTGAAGCCTGTTCATCTGAATTAACATGACCTCTGACCCTCTAATACTTACCCATCATTCCCTACAGGTGATCCCGAAAGCACAGAGGAAGGAATTCCATTACAGACGAAATCTGGCTCACAGTCCTGACTAATAATCAGGTTTATTAACAGACTGAAAATTACCAAATGACCTGTGAGATACCCAGAAAGCTGAAATACCTGCTGTACTTGATTTAACTGACAGGAATGTTGAAGGAGCATCGGGGTATGAAGATTACTGATGAAGCTGCTGCTCTTCTGTACTACTTCAAAATAAAGTTTCAAAGACTTTGCAAACATTTTTTTTTGTTTGTTTTTGAAGACCACTAAAAGGATGTCAGTCACCCAACAGTGCCTCTATTAAAGTTTTAAAGGGAGTTAATTAGAGTAACTGTTACATTTTTTATATTTGGATTTACCTGAATTATGTTACAATTTTATCAGGAAATATAAACTAGAACAGTCTAAGATTTCATTTAATAGGTTAAGACATGTAGAGCTTAATTGTTTGCTAACATATTAGACAGTAAATGTCTTATTTTAATTGTATATTATTATACTGTATGTAGCATCTTTAACAATAGTGACTGTAGTGAGTTTTAAGTCAGACTTTACTTTAAGTTTAAGTTCAATTTCAATTACTTTTTTATATTTTAGTTTAAGTTTTAGTTTCCACAGTTTTAGTTAGGGCCATCATTGGAACTTTTGGGAAAAAATATACATTTTTGTTTTCCACTTTAAACTAGAATTCACATTGCAAATACATGGTTAAAAATAAATAAATAATCAAAT
The DNA here is from genome assembly GCA_022414735.1 of Noturus placidus. Taxonomy (NCBI): domain Eukaryota; kingdom Metazoa; phylum Chordata; class Actinopteri; order Siluriformes; family Ictaluridae; genus Noturus; species Noturus placidus. The sequence goes on along the minus strand of JAFFST010053729.1, from coordinate 194,129 downwards.
TCCTACTGTATACGTTTTCTATTTACATTTTCATAATTGCTAACTGTAAAAGTGTTTAAGAAGAAGGTTTACAGAAGGTTTACAGAAATCTGGACTGGTTATGGGTGTGGTTATGGATAACTCAAGAAGGGACAGAAACAAAAGAACATAAGAAGAAAAACATTTGAGAGGAACTAAGACTTAAAAAGCAAACAATCATCCTTTCATAGCCACCTGGAGAGTGTAATTACAACAGGGGGAGGACAATGTGTAGGAGAAGTGGGACTAACAAAGGAACTCTGCTCAAATACGCATCCTGGAGATATGACCAGAAATAAAACGCTAAAGTTGTGTAAGAACATAAAAGAAGGAATGCTGAAGAAAGGATCCAGAAAAGATTAGAATCTTGCTCTGGGTTTGCTAGGTCAAGCTAATGTGTAGCTGATTGCAAATCATGACGCAGCAAGAGTTTAAAAACGGGTTTGGAGTTTTAAGCACTTAAGTGATACCACCCAAATAAAATCTGCTCATATGGTGGTCCTTTTCTGTTAATGGATGGGGTAAAGCGGGGCCTAGATTTTTAACACTGTGTAGTAGATCGAGATTATAAACTGCTATTTGGTAGTGACTTTGCTAAGGGGTGATTCTGCAAGATACCACATGCACCTCTCTGAGAAAATAAAATAAAATTCAGTCCATCTCGACTCTTACTTATATAAGTACACTTTGGTACATTTATTTCTGAGAGTTTATAATGTAATATTACTTCTACTACTACTAATAACAATAACATGACTAGGTGATAAAGATATATTCCTAATAATGGTAATAAATTATGTTAGAAATAAACTTACAAATGATTGCAATCACCTTCAGTGAATATATATTCGTTTCGTTATATATATATAGTTTGGTGAATAAAACACCTGAGCCAACAGACGAGTGTTACAAATAGCACATTGTGAGATAATTAATGTTAAATGGAAGGATATTAAGTGAAGAAGACTTCAAGTTTCCTTCATTTTAACATGAATGTAAATATACATTTTGACTGTAGGGCCCGTTTCTTGTTTTTCCACTGCTAGGTCTAAATCAGGTCACATTAAGCCTCCTTTAGCCTTTATTATCCCTGCAGGTGGCACCAAACACTTTCACAATAGTGCTGGAATGCAAATAGTTCACAAGAGGGATTAAACTACAGAGATGTTAAAACGGTTTAAGTGTATGCCTCAAGTTTACATATTAAATTTCAAGTAATAATGCATCTTTCTCATATACCCATGTTTTAAAATGTGGCTCTTCATTGTCATTGTAAAACTACATTAGCTTTCAATACCTATTAATAACAATGTAATAAAAAAAGAAAAGTACACATTTCAACTAGAGCTCCTCTCGTGCAATAAGAAGCCTATTATTCACATTGAAAAGAGCATGGCTTACAAACCCACAGAGAACGGGTATTAAAATAGAGCAATTATTAACTTAACATTATCATGAATAAAGCAAAACAACGTTTGACATTGCTTTTAGAACACGTGTTAAAATATGCACTGTTCATTGTTCATGTGCCTAAAAATGTATAAATAATTCTATGGATATTATTTAATCATTAGTAAATTATTATTAATATAAACAATCCTGGTATTAATATTGGCAAAATAAATTTTAAAATATGATCTACATTTTAAAATAAAAATAAAATCTTAATTCTTTTTTATATTCGACAATTTGAATTATGACATTTGTAATACTTTAAAGTGCGTGAATAAAAGGATAACATATAATATAAATATACAATATAAATATTGTACTGTAGCTTGTAAGAGTAGACCTGTCATAGATATAATAGGCCGCTAGGTGGCGAAAGTGTTATGCGATTTGAATGCGTGTATTGTTTTAGGTGTCCATTACAGTGCCTAAATAGAAATCAATTAAATAAATCGCTACATTATTTTTTCAAAACTATAATACAATTTATAAGATTTATTTTTAAAAATACAATTCACATGTCTTTGATCAACGTGGAAAACGAAATTGTAAGCATACGTATATAATGAAATAAATATCAGGTAATCATAATGGATTTCCCGGTAGTTTCGTATCCTTGGTGGGCCTAAAGGATGGAACGTGTATTGGTTGAATTCTAAACCTTTACCCAAGTGCACTTTGTGCTCCTTCTTTAAGTGCCCTTCATAACGTTAGAATGGTTAGCGCCTGTGTCTTACCTAGTGCACTATTTTGTTTATTGAAAGGCATTTGGGATGTATCCGTTGTGAAGCAGAAAGTGGAGCTGAACAGGCGCTGAAGTGAAATCGCCGCTGTTCAACATCGAAGTGTTTTGACATAAATAGATTTTATTTTCATTCTCATCTGTGCGGCTTTTAAACTCGTGACAGTGGCTGTGCTTCTTCGGACGCGGATTGAAGAGTTCGAAGTTAAAACATGATCACATCTGCCGGTAAGAAATGAAAAAAAAAAAAAAAACCGATGAATTGATTTAGCTGAGTCACATTAGGCAGCATAGCTAGCTAAGCTAATTTAGCGTTAACCGCACCGGGTAGAGTTCTATTCTTTTCTTCTTCTTTTTTTTTTTTTTACTTACTGTATAAATATTAACAACGGACGCGATAACCACTATAAACTGATGTCATTGCACTGCGTGTTTAGATCTAGGGTTTCTAAAAGCTGTGGCTCAGTCGGTAGAGCGGGTTGTCCACTAATCCACTAATCGTAGGGTTGGTGGTTCGAATCCCGGCCCGGGTGATCCCATGCCGAAGTGTCCTTGGGCAAGACACTGAACCCTAAGTTGCCCCCAATGGCAAGCTAGCACCTTGCATGCAGCTCTGCTACCATTGGTGTGTGAGTGTGTCTCATTTGTAGTAGTATCTCTTTGGATAAAAGCGTCTGCTAAATGAATAAATGTAAATGTAGGGGCACACGGTGGCTTAGTGGTTAGCACGTCCGCCTCACACCTCCAGGGTCCAGGGTTCGAGTCCCGCCAGGGCCATGTGTGGGCGGAGTTTGTCCGGGTACTCCGGTTTTCCTCCCCCAGTCCAAAGACATGTAGGCTGATTGTCTAAATGGACTGGCACCCTGTCCAGGGTGTACCCCGCCTTGTGCCCGATGCCTCCTGGGATAGGCTCCAGGTTCCCCCGTGACCCTGAAAAGGATGGATGGTATGGTAATGGATGGATGGTAATGTTTAGTGACTGAACCATAGTTTCAGATTAATGAAAGAAAGAAAGAAAAAAAGTGCAGTTTCTGCACGTACATGATATAAAGTGTACATGATATAAAGCTTGTCATACTTTTGTGTTGATTAGTTTAGTAAATAAGACTGATTAATCACCTAGCTTACTGTCCAGAGTCAGTGTTCACGTCGTGTAATACTAAATGAAGCAATCTGACTCATGCAGATGTTTAACTTTTACCAACGACTTTATATGAAACTTTTTGAATGCAAAGTTAATATTAAATCAAGTATGGGTCATCGTGTTGCACAGCTGGAGTTTTCTCGGGATTTGCTGATATTAACAGATTCAGATTTTTTCAAATTGTAATTAAATGAGTACTGATTTATATTTATTCATTTAGCAGACGCTTTTATCCAAAGCGACTTACTAATGAGAGCACACTCACACACCAATGGGAGCAGAGCTGCATGCAAGGTGCTAGCTTGCCATCGGGGGACACTTAGGGTTCAGTGTCTTGCCCAAGGACACTTCGGCATGGGATCACCCGGGCCGGGATTCGAACCACCAACCCTACGATTAGTGGATTAGTGGACAACCCACTCTACCGACTGAGCCACAGCCACCCTACTGATTTACTAACTTTATTAATACATTTCGTGATATATTAACTTTATGAATAAATAAAGTTAAGAAATCAGGGAATTTCTTATTTTATTGATGCAAAACCTGACTTTCGTTTCTGTAGTTTTAGTATTTAGTGTTCGTATTTAATATCGTATCATAACACAAGTACCAAAAATATGTCCCCGTGTGTGGTCAGAGAAAAAAAAAAACCCTCTAATCTCGGTGATGTTTGTAGATATTTTGTAAACTGTCTTCATTTTTAATTGTTTGTTTTGTATTTGCAGCTGGAATCATTTCCCTCTTGGAGGAGGATGAGCCGCAACTGAAGGTAACAGTTCTGTAAAACGCACTTCACACACAGAATGTTTACATGCACATCAATATTGAGTAACCGTAAACGCCACAGTCCGATTGACTGATTCGCATTTAAATATAAAATTAACGGCTGCTAAGATTGTCTTTTATGATTTGACCTCGGTTCAATGCACTTTAAGTTCTATGTTTGGGCTGCAGCCATATTCTGAGTATGATGCTTATATGCATACAAGCATCGGAATGTTCTTTTCCGTTCCCTCTGGTATTTCCTGGGAGAATCAAGATGCTGTCATTGCTACCCACAATTCCTTGTGGGCCGAGCAAGTATATATCTCCTTTCAGGGGATTTTCCCGAATGAAATGTTTACAGGCAACACATTTCTGATTAAAACAGGCGTATTCTAGGGGTGGGAATCCGAATATTGTCTTAATTATGAATCAGTTGGATTGCAGTGTTTACATGAATTGATATTAATTAGAAAATTTAAAATTTATGATTATCAGAATATTGATATGCATGTAAACGTAGTCCGTGAGCCTGGTTTATTGCTCTGTGTATGAACAAATTTAGTTGTAAATCATTCGCTGTCGCACTTCAAACTGAAAAGGATCCATTATAATCAATTCTAAAACAACACAAAAAACACCTTAAAAAACCAAAATTAGACATTCATTACAAAATTTTAATATCAAATCAGCTGTTTCTAATAATTGACTGTTTTTAAAACATTAAAGATACCACGATACAGCGACATCGTTGGAACGTGTATTGTGACGTAATTTATCACAATATTAAAGATGTATCATATCGCCCAGCCCTTCACAAAACTTTATCAAATAGTCGATAAATTAGGTTTATATTACACAGTTTTTCAGCACGATTGTGGCTCGTTGATTGCTCAGTTGTTTGTTCGTGTTAATATTTTCATGTCTAATCTGTGTGTTTTTATTTATTTTTTTGTTTGTTTATTTATTTATTTATTTATTTGACTTTATTTAAAGGAGTTTGCGCTCCAGAAGCTCAACTCCATCGTCAATGACTTCTGGGCTGAAATCTCTGAGTCTGTGGATAAAATGTAAGTAGGATACTCTTCAGATCCTTTTATGTATTCACTGGTCATTTTCTCAAGTCCATTCACCATTGGGCGGCTGTGGCTCAGTTGGTAGAGCGGGTTGTCCACTAATCCACTAACCGTGGGGTTGGCGGTTCGAATCCCGGCCCGGGTGACTCCACATGCCGAAATGTCCTTGGGCAAGACACTGAACCCTAAGTTGCCCCCAATGGCAAGCTGGCAGCTCTGCTACCATTGGTGTGTGAGTGTGTCTCATTAGTAAGTCGCTTGTAAATGTAAAAATGATATTTCTGTAAAGCTGCTTTTTTACAATGTACCATTGTAAAAAAGCGCTATACAAATTGATAATTATATATTTGTACAATTACAAAGTGTTGACAGCCTTCTATCCTGTGCATCACTGAAACAGGAGCAAAGACTGAGAAACAATCCACCAATCAAAAGCAGACCCTAATGAATGTTCGGTGATGATTAACACACTGTGGAAGGAAAAAAAAGCTGCATTTTAGCCTCTAATCAGTCCATACAGGATTTCACAATAAAAAAATAATAATAATTAGTCATAGTTTATTTTGTGTGCTTTTTGCAGAAAACTGCTTGAATTTGCGTAATTGCAGTTGCACTGAATTGTTTTGCATGATCTTTCACCGTGTTCTTTGTTGGTAAATGAGTTTTTAGCTGTACTCATGTTTGACACACGTGAATCAAAGAGGGCTTTGGATGAATGTGTGTTGTGTTGAAGTCATGCGATGCATTTTGGGCTAAATCTGAGGTAATTTTTTAAAAATTGCAAGCTCCTCTGAATATTGCGGAGTTTGCTTGATTTTGCATCAATTTCTGCGATCACAAAATCCTGGATGGACTGTCTAACTGAACTCCTACAAGGTTGAACGACAGGGCATAAGTGTATAACAGAGCAACAGGTGTACTGAAAGACTAGATGGTTTTAGAGAAGGAGAACAACATGCTGTTTGTTTCTCAGTGAGGTGCTGTATGAAGACGAGACGTTCCGTAGCAGAGCATTCGCTGCCTTGGTGGCGTCCAAAGTGTTTTATCACCTTGGCGCTTTTGAGGAGTCGCTGAACTATGCTCTGGGTGCTGGAGATCTCTTCAACGTCACTGACGACTCTGAATATGTCGAAACCATTATCGGTGAGTTTGAAGGTTTATTTATTTATTTATTTATTTGTTTGTTTGTTTATTTATTTATTTTAAGCGCTTTCTCTTCATAACAATTTTTATTGATTCAGAGTACAACAAAATATATCGATACAGAATCAAAATTTTTTACCCCGATAACAGCCCCTCCCACCCACCCAGGAAAGTTTACATTTGATTAATTTACTAATGATTCATGCACATGTGATTTAAACTTTTAACCCCAGTAACATACCCCCCACAAGATTTATATATGATTCATTTACAGTGCCTTGCGAAACTATTCGGCCCCCTTGAACTGTTCGACCTTTTGCCACGTTTCAGGCCTCAAA
>JAFFST010053729.1:165483-179920 GCA_022414735.1 Noturus placidus | reverse complement strand
CAGTAAAAGTGAGAACCAACTGATCCCAACTGAGCAAGACACTGAGTGGAGACAATGGCAAGGAAAAACTCCCTAAGATGTTTAAGAGGAAGAAACCTTGAGAGGAACCAGACTCAGAAGGGAACCCATCCTCATCTGGGTCACAACAGACATTCTTAAAGAGACAATTATTGGTTTAAATGTAATCTGTTTGGCTTTAGAAAGCCTTTGTCCCAGCAGTCTGGATTTGGAGTAGATGAGAGCTCCATCCAGAAGTAGGACCTCCGAGACCGATCATGCAGGTCCGGAGAGCACAAAGGATCAGGATCTCCAACATCCCCATAAACTCATGTGTAGCTCGGCAGAAGGAGAGAGGGAGAGAAAAGATTGTTAAGACTGGGATTTAGCATGATGGAAAGTCTAGTCAGGGTAAAGAGATAGAGATTACTTGGTACATGTGAACTATTAATCTCTTGCATTTTGTTTTGATAGAGCAAATATATTTTTGGATCAAAATATACAATAATTATTTTATTTATTTATTTATTTTGTAACCATGAAATCAAAATAAAAAAAAATTCATAATGAAAACAAAATCATCATTGTTTAATTTGACACCGCATCCTATATGCAGAGCAACTATAGTGGTAATAAAAGTTTTTTATTTTTTTTTATTCTATTGGACATGCATGCATTTTTATTGCTTCCATCTTTTCTTTTAATAGAAGGATGAACCAAAAGACCAGAACTCAAAAATGATCAAGATCCTCAGCGGTGAAATGGCCATCGAGTTTCATCTGCAGTTCCTCATTCGAAACAACAACACGGACTTAATGATCCTCAAAAACACAAAGGTAGGACTGTTTATACACGCAGCATTTCAGCTTTAACTTTTTACTGCAGTTATGTTTTTTTTTTTTTTTTATAACCTCTTCGCTTTTATCCTGTCCTACATTTTAATTTGTATAGACATAATAGACACACATTTGCTCTTACAAGATCTTTTATCTAATGTTCAATAAAACCACGAAAAATGATTTTTTAATAAATTGTAATATGAAACCTTGAATGACTAATCTTGAAGGACTGTTCCCATATTTTGCACTCGGAATATAATATCTTACCGTCGGGGATACGATATAGAGCTAGCATATGCAAAAGTAATCGCTATAAATTATCCTTTATTCCGACTTCCATTGCGCTCCTAAATAAACAAACTGCTCGGTTTATAATGGCTTGAATAACGGCCGGCATTCTGATACATCATTCCCTTTTTGTGTGGCTAAGTGCAATTCACATCGATAATGGTTTTACTACACTCTGGTATTGGACCCTGGTATTACTGTTTTGATGTATAGGGGTGGATAAAGGGATATGTGCAATGTAAAGTATATACATGTTTGTATTATGTATGGAAATGTTGTCTATATATGTTATTGGTGTTCACCGTAGCCAAATGCAGCATTGTTGCCCAAGACAAATTTCCCTCACGGGACAATAAAGTTTAACTAACTAACTAAAAACCTATTTGAATCTCTTGGGTTAACCGTCATGTACTTATTTATTTTTAGGATGCAGTACGAAATTCGGTATGCCACACAGCCACAGTTATAGCAAACTCCTTCATGCACACAGGAACCACAAGTGACCAGTTTCTCAGGTAACATTTTTACTTATAAAGTGAACATACTGATATTGTTCCAGCCTTCTATAAAAAAAACTTTACAAGTCCAGCTTTTGCACTCTACCCACTGTATCAGAAAGAAGTCTCTGCAACACAATAAATCATTTTACCAATATCCAAAAAGGCTGTAGGTCCTAGGTCTACAAAACAGTTACATTTTAGGCTCATGTTTTAATAATTAATATATCTAGCAGCAATTGTTGAGACCAAGCACCAAAACTGCAGCAATGTCCGTGAGACGGTGTTGGCATGCAGATGAGCTTATGGGGCATCATTGAATATACAATGTGGCCCAAAGTTCACATGCATGATGTACCAATTATGTAACATTTTCATACATGGCATGTATCTGTTTACCATATAAACTTTCAGGTTAGCATTCTGGAAATTTTCACACCATGTGCAGCAGAATTGTTTTGGGTCTGCTGAATCTCCTGTGAGGAGTATTAAAAACAAATTTGGTGCACGTTGGTGAAACTGGATTCTCATAGTTAAGAAAAATGTCAATCTTTCGCTAGAACATGATGTACATCTCTTCATGTGTGTATGGAATGCACCCCAAAAACATTAATAATGATGTATGTTCTATTCTATCATAATATGGTTTAGGATTTGAAACAGCTTGGAGATTGATAGACATATCAGATATACAACTAAATGCTATATAACACTTTTATAGATATGTAAGACTTAATATATTTCTTATAGAGAAAATCTGGAGTGGCTTGCGAGAGCTACAAACTGGGCAAAGTTCACAGCTACAGCGTCTCTCGGTGTCATTCACAAGGTAAAAAGTTTTTGTCTTGAAAAAGTTTATTGGCATCATGATACATTTCTGTGATGGAAGGTGAAATCATGATATTTTTTTTTCAGGGCCATGAAAAGGAAGCCCTGCAGCTCATGGCCACCTACCTTCCCAAAGACACGTCACCAGGCTCCGCCTACCAGGAAGGAGGAGGCCTTTATGCACTCGGACTGATCCATGCCAATCATGGGGGGGACATCATCGATTATCTCCTTAGTCAGCTAAAGAACGCTAGCAATGATGTGAGTTCCTGAAACACATCAGTACCATTTATTAAATTTGCAAAAATATAACTGGATAGTTTATGAATTTATTTTTACTTCCTTTTGTTCAGATTGTGCGTCATGGCGGAGCTCTGGGTCTCGGCTTAGCGGCTCTTGGTACAGCTCGACAGGATGTTTATGAACTTCTCAAATCTAACCTCTACCAGGATGATGCTGTCACAGGTAAATAAATATCACTTTTTTTATTTCTATTTATTGCATGTGTTTTCCGGTTTTGTTTTTCTTTTCTTTTTTCAGTTTTTTAGCTTTATTTATTGCTTGTTATTCTTTTTTCCTCTTGGTTTTTCCACTTTATTCCCCTTTTTAATTTCTTTGTTTTTCTTTTTTTTTTTGCTATTTCTTTGTCCCCCCCCCCTTTTCTATTTATTTCTTTTTCTCTTTCTATTTATTTTTCAGTTGTTTGTAAATTATTTTGCTTTCTTTTTATTTAAAAATTTTTGATTGCTCTGCTTGTATTCATTATTTTTTACTTATTATTCAGTTTTCTTTTGCTTTCTTTGTTTATTCATTGAATCTTGTCTTTTTCTTTCTTCTTTCCTTCATTTTATATAAATACTGTTATTGTAATCTGTGATCTAACTGGTCAGCTGTATAGGAGTACATTATTTCTGTCTTTGGTTGTCTGTGTAGGAGAGGCTGCAGGTCTGGCGTTAGGTCTGGTCATGCTGGGCTCTAAATCAGCACAGGCTATCGAGGACATGGTGGGTTACGCTCAGGAGACGCAGCATGAGAAAATCCTGCGCGGGCTGGCAGTAGGCATTGCCATGGTCATGTATGGCCGGATGGAGGAGGCGGACACACTCATTGAGAGCCTCTGCAGGGATAAAGTGAGTGAAGATTATTGATTCTTAAAAAAGTTTTTTGCTGGTAAAAAATATAATTAGAACCTCTATCCCACAGTGATAACCCTGCATTGTATTTTATTTTGCACCATAACCTTGGTGGAATATTACCCTCACCCCCTGTATTTATATAGATGGATGAGCTGAAGATAAAAATGAACTTGTCTTGTGCTTGGCACAAAACCTGAAGCTCTGTTTTTTTTCACTGCCCGCCTAGGACCCGATTCTGCGTCGCTCAGGAATGTACACAGTCGGCATGGCCTACTGCGGCTCAGGAAACAACAAGGCAATCAGACGCCTGCTGCATGTCGCTGTATGTATCTCTCTCTCTCATGCTTACCAGGACTTCCTGTATACTTAAAGTGATGCATGAGTGGTTTAATAAAGATAGCTAATGATAAAAATAGCTGTAGGTTATTTATGAGGTTATTAAAAACAAGTAGGCAAGTTGTTTCTTCTAATGCAAAGATCTCAGTATGCTGAGCCAGAGTATAGTACAATTTATATGTTTATAAGCAACCAGTTTTTCAGTATAAAAAACATTTTGCACCTTTCTAACAGTTTAAGGTTTTTATTTATGTTCCTTAATTACTACTAAATTTAATGTTTCACCTCAATTAGAGAGCAGTCCGCAAAACCATCCAGAGTATTCAGAGTTCATCTTGGTACAGGTGTATATGGAGTGTATTAGGAGAAGTTATGTATAGCTGCTGACAATACATAACTGGGTATAATTTAATGCAATGCTGGGTGTAATTAAAACTAAAACCTAAAGAAGACTGTTTTTTGCACATGGAGCAGTTTTACCATTGTCCGCAGAAGCTTCACTTCATATTTTAGATAAAAATTAGATGTTGTGACTCCCCTTTTCTATCAAATGATTGATTAATATCTGCCAAAAAGGCAGTATAAGATCATATAAGGGGCGGCTGTGGCTCAGTCGGTAGAGCGGGTTGTCCACTAATCCACTAATCGTGGGGTTGCTGGTTCGAATCCCGGCCCAGGTGATCCCATGCGAAGTGTCCTTGGGCAAGACACCGAACCCTAAGTTGCCCCCGATGGCAAGCTAGCACCTTGCATGGAAGCTCTGCTACCATTGGTGTGTGAGTGTGCTCTCATTTGTAAGTAATGTAATATGGCGGGGGGGCTCCCATTAATTTGTCAGTTCATTGCTATACTTATATATATATATATATATATATATATATATATATATACGCACAAACAGTATTGAACCTAGACTTATTGATGACATGAGACAGCACACATACATACATACATACATACATATATGTTGTATATTTTATATGTATTTATGTATGGGTGTTGTCTCATGTCATCAATAAGTCCAGGTTCAATACTGTTTGTGCCTTCTGTGACCCTGCAGATGGCGCCATTATTTATATTGTGTTTGGGAAAAGTTGCTTGTTTAATCCCAATTTCTGTGCTCCTGCGTTTTGAGGAGCTGAAATGTTAAACATATGTATAATTGTATAAAATATGTATAACCACAATATAATATACAAATGTATAATTTTTATCCACTACATTAGTAAATTATGTTGCTGTAGATAACATTTTTCAAATATTAATTCCTCATTAAAATTAAGAACCCCTTAGGTTCAGTTGATGCATGCAGATGTTAGCATTTCATCTAGTCTGATCTATCTAGAGACTGAGAATTATAAAAAAATAATAATTAACTAGAACAAAATAAACATGAATGACAGAACGTTTGTGTGTATATATAAATCAGAATTGTAGTGGAATAAGGACAAATAAAGGTCCAAAATAGAGGACAAATATCCAATCAACAGAGTGACAGGATGTATCGGAGACATTGAGCTGGAGAATTCTGATTTCAGAAGTTGTAATGCTGACACCAGAACAGGAACATGTGCTGAAAAGTGATGCCATTTTTCCAGATGCAGAAATTTCACAAAGTGGTATATATGTACATTACACATCTTTGTCTCTCTCTCATACACACACACACATACACGTGCATTTTATGATCCTTTTGACTCGGTACATTTTTTTTTCAACTATGTGCAGCAGTATTTTCCTGAAATATGTAGCTAATCTTGAGAATTGCTTACTTTTCCTCCTTAACCCTGAGAGAAGTATCAATCAGTTAATCATACAGAACACTATTATGTTGGTTTTGAATGTTGAATTAAATATTGCTTTGAATTCGGCTTAATGAAAATCTGTTATGGCCCTGTTTAGACTGGATTAGTTTTCCATGTGATGGTGAGTAATTATGTAATTATTTCTAGATTCATACACATGCAAAAGTCTAGAAAAATGGCGCTGTATATCACCACCTATAAAATGAGCAGTAGAAATAACTCCAGGGAATATGCATCTTGTTCAGACTTACATGTTGGTAAAGATTGCATTATATCCCGTAAGAAAAAAGGTTTCACACTTTTTCTTAAAGACGCCATAGGAAGCACTCACTCTTCTATGGTCTCCCTCTGAAACCAAAAGTTTAAAATGCAGACTGATGAAATATAGACCGTGTTTAAGAGGATGTGTCAGGGAAATGAAACTCTGGCGTTTTAGGTAACAGAGTTCCTACCACAAGTACAGACTGCAGACATGTTATGGTCATGTGACTTACTAATGACCTGCGTGCCATGCTCCCTACAACAAGCTCATCATAAGGATCAAAACTATGTTTATTTAAATAGTGTGTGTAGTGCATGTAGGGTTTTAGTGTGATGAGCATGCTTACCAGTAATTGATTCCCGTCTGAATAGCATCTAGGTCTTGACATTGTCTGATATCGCTTTTTCATGCTGAACAACTGCGTTTTCTTTTGTTTTTATAAACAGGTCAGTGATGTGAACGATGACGTACGCAGAGCTGCCGTCGAGTCCATCGGGTTCATCATGTTCAGGTAGGATCTGAAGTGGTGTTTCTTTCTCAGTCACTGTTTCCTATTCCTGTTAGCTGAAACTCTGAATGAAAGAAATGAGTTTTAGTCATTTATCCAATTTGAATTGAGCAAACTACATAGCAGTTGAATTCTGATTGGTCAGATGATGGTGATTTAAATGTTTGTATTAGTGCAGTGCAAATCATAGGTTTATATTAATGCACTCATTCTAATATGTTGTCATTTCTATGGTAGCATCTCATTCAGAGACACTTGTCTGGCTGACACTCCACATAAATTGATTTTTTTTTTCTTTTTTTAACGAATATTTGATATGGGAGAGTGTTCTTTGAAGACACTTATTTTGTTTAACATTTATGGAAGGAGTCTCCATAACTCCAGATTCAACACAAGTTTGGTGATTGTATTTTAGCAGCTCAGTCTTTAAGAAATGGACAGCAGCTTTTTTTCCAGACAGTAAGTAACTAGACACCTAAATATCCAGGCTAATGTCAGTTCCAGTTTTTGATCATTAAGGGTACATTCACGTGCACATCCTCCCGTCGAGTTCACTGTGAACCCTCACGTTGTGACAGACTGTTATAAATGTGAGTGAAAGTGCGAAAAGTTTGGCGGTGGGGGGGGTGTCTAGCGCTTGGACCCCCCAATGTCCAAGTGCTTGGACCCCCCAATGTCCATACCATGGTTACGCCCTTGCATAGGGATATGACAAAAAATCCACTCTGGACCTCAAAATCCTCTCCCAACGTAAATGTAACTCCCTAAGAATTTATACAGCCTCTTCATCAACAGGATGTCCATAAAAGGACATGTCATTTCATTCCCTCTGATGCTCTCTCCGTGACTGAAATGTGCGCAATGAATGAATGTACCGAAAGAATCAATGAGGTGTTTAAACACCACTTCCTCTATAAAAAAAGGGGAGTAAACCTAAAGAAATTCTGGGTTTACCGAAGAAAACCTGCTCCCGACCAGGTTAGGTTCACAGAGTAAGTTCCCATGGTAACTGAGTCTGAGTATAAGTTACCTCTCTTTCAGAAACTCTGCTCTCTCGTGTTTAACATAACTCCCATTCTGAAACGGAAAACCCAGTTTCCCTCATTTCAGGCTCAACATACTCCGAGTTTTCACTTAACCTCCTTCGTGAAACGGGCCCCTGATGGTTAAAACCTATTATTTAGGAACACTGTTTTTTATTACCGGTTAACACCTAAAGCGTCCTTTGAAGCCAAACCAGAGGCTATAGCCTCGTATAGCTGAACTCTGCGTTAAATCTGGGTGGGAAATAAATAAATAAACAAATCAAACGCTTCATGTATGCACACTTATTCTCTTTGGCTTCTTCATGGTTGCGTGTGTGTACGTGCGCGTGTGTGTATATATACAACCACCAGATTCCTCACATTCTTCTGGAGTATTTTCCAGAGTCTTCTCCAATGGATTTCACTGGTAGTTGAGTTTCATCCCACTCATAATGCATCAAAAATGAAACTCTGACACTGATTTCCTTTAAGTAACAATGTCACTCAGCCCACCTTTAAGTAACAATGCTTCCCCACTGGTTCTTGGGAAAGTTATGGTGTTTTTTGGAATCTAGTAACATTTAAAATCTAGTAATGTTGCAATGCAACGATAACTGTCGGCTAGATCGTGAGTGAAATTTGAGCGCCGAGCAGGACGTGGCTTTTTTCTCTTTCGGCAAAAAAAATGAAAATGCCATTTTCCACAGAAGATTATCGGTGCGTCTCTGGTTTTATTTGAGAGAATTCTGTCCGGATTGGGCTTGCATTAGTGTTAGAGTATTTAGCGAAGTATTTGCTAATTATCAGATTTCTTTTTGGATGTCATACTCCATCACATTATGTTTATAACTGTTCTGTCCTAATTCAGACACCGTACTAGTCATTGCTTTCATCATGTCGTAGTTGGACTTTATTTTTATTTTTTTATTTTTTTTTTAAGTATGTTTCTGTGCTCTCACTGCCTGTCTCCCTTGTAAAGCGGCATGCATTTGATTTGAATTATGCTTCTTACATTTATACGAAGTACAGTATTACTTCAAATCATTGTTTTATTCTTCTTAGTCACTTTCCACTGTTCTGGGCCAGGCATAGGAACTGGGCAAATTTTTTTTAAGACCTAAAAAGGCTGTATAATATTCTCATGATCATTTGGCTGTGATCTAAAGATTATGTAAATCCTTGCTGTGTTTAGAGAGCCTCCAGTGCAGCAACAATTCAGCTCAGTCGTGTTCTTTTAGCTTTTGCATGTTTAGGGAAAGTGACTGGACATGATGTTTAACGACCAGAGAAACTGGATTAGCAATATCTAGATTTTGTAATGAATATGTAAGCTTGTAAGGACTCTGTCCTTTGTGTGACCAGACACCTAATATTTAGAAAAACAAAAACATCCTCTTCGTGTGCTGGCTTATGTTAATGGTCAGGCGTAACATTTTCACACTTCCACTTCTCACTTCCAGCGAACTGTCGTAACTATCCGATCTCAACACTGCATGCCAAGTAAATGGTAAAATTGGTAAATGGCGCATTTTTATCCAAAGCCCTTTACACTGTCTCATTCACCCATTCACACACTCGCACACCAATGGTAGCAGAGCTGCCATGCAAGGTGCTAGCTTGCCATCGGGAGCAACTTGGGGTTTAGTGTCTTGCCCAAGGACACTTCGGTATGTGGAGTCATATGGGCCGGGAATCGAACCGCCAACCCACCGATTAGTGGACAACCCGCTCTACCAACTGCGCCACAACCGCCCAAGTAATGTGATTGGTTCAACTTGATGCATTACTTCATGTTCGGCAAGGAAAATGTAGTTATGGTTAATGATTTATAAAACCGTACTTTCATACAACTGGAGCACAGCAATTAGCTCACCTTTGTTGTGTGAGTGCTCAGAAATTTGTGAAAAACAAAAAACTTGTGCCAGGCTGAACGACTAAGTCTTCTTATATGAGACGTTTGCAAAATTCTTATACGATGTCATTCCATGCATCTAAAAACTGCTGTTTTTCACCTTGTGCTAGCCCAGGAAAATAATAAACAGCAAATGGATGAACTTAGTTGCTCCTCCATCCATCCATCGACCCTCAACCACTTATCCATTATCAGGTCGTGGGGGCAGCAGCTCCAACAGGGGATGCCAGACTTCTCTTTCCGGAGCCACATTAACCAGCTCTGACTGGGGAATCCCGAGGCATTCCCAGGCCAGTGTGGAGATATAATTTCCACCTAGTTCTGGGTCTTCCCCGAGGTCTCCTCTCGGCTGGACGTGCTGGAACACCTCCCTAGGGAGGTGCCCAGAGGGCATCCTTACCAGGTGCCCGAAAGGTGCGGCTCTACTTTGAGTTCCTCTCGGATAGCTGAGCTTCTCATCCTATCTCTAAGGGAGAAGCCAGCCACCTTCCTGAGAAAACCCATTTTGGCCACTTGTACCCTCGATTGAGTTATTTCGGTCACTAGTCAGCCTTCATGACCATAGGTGATGGTACGAACGAAAATTGCCCTGTAGATCAAAAGCGTTGCCTTCCGACTCGGCTCTCATTTCGTCACAACGTTGCGGTAAAGCTATTGCAATACCGATCGTGCTGCTCCGATTCTCCGGCCAATCTCCCACTCCAATGCCCCCTCTCTCGTGAGCAAGACCCCGAGGTACTTAAACTTGGGTTAAGTACTCATTCCCTACATAGCTGCTCCTTTTTAGCAAAATTGGACACAAATGTACTTTCTCAAGTTGTTGTATTCATTTCACGGATACAAGGTATTTAATGAAAAGTTTTATTTGGCAAGAAATACTTCTAAGTTAATATCTGCAAGATTAGATATTTATAACAACTCAATAAGTGAATTATAAGAAGCCCCAAAATATGTCTTAAACACACTTCCCTTTTGTTCATTAATTAGTCATTCTATAGAAATCTTAAATTAAGAAGATATAGATTTAGATTTTCTTGCATGTCCATCATAAGAAGCTCTCATTTTGGCTGCTTATAGTAGACCAGGTTATGTAACATATTGAGTTTATTATATTGTTACATTCGTTCGGCAGGTGATTTTATCCAAAGCAAGTTTTGTCAAACTTGAAGACCCCAAAATTTACATCGAGTCCTGTTATTTGAACTCTGAACCTCAGAACATATATAAAAATAGTGTGACCATTCCAGATTGATCGTCTCTCTTTTCTTGCTTTCTTTTCAATTCCAAGCTTGTATCTCAACCCTTATAAAAACCGACAACAGAGCAGTAGCTATTCTTCTGCTTTTTGTTACTTTAATTTAGTTATCACATACTACAATCTTTGTAGGTTTTTATAAGGCTGCTTCACACTTAGAAGTCACATAAGCAGCTGAAATTCTTTGATTTTCAACCTCCAAAGCTACAGTGAAGTGAACAACCTCCTTATCACCAGAGTTATGCACATCTTTATTTCATCTGCATTACTGATAATAATTCTAATCTAGACAGCAAGATTGGCTAGTTAGTTAGCAGATACTAGCTAAGAATGGTCAGAGTGGTTATAAAAGCTGCCTTAGATCTCACCATTAACTGTTATTCCAGAACAGAATAGAATCTTTAAAGCTTAGTTTGATCAGAGGACCTAATGAGAACCAAGTTACCACCATGACTGAGTTCAGGAATTGTTTAAGCTTTTGAAAAGACCATACGATAACCCTCCAGATGATTCTACTGGTTAAGCATCTTGCACATGGAGAGAAATCTCCACCATGCTTAATTTATTCTAGTATTTCAGACCTTTTAACCTCAGCAAGATAACCATAAAGACATTACATTCACACAGTTGGCTAATGTGGATTTCATGCATGCTAGAGTTAGCTGGTATTCTATACGTTCCTTTTTCTGCACAATCCTTCCTCCATCCATATTATTCCAGTATCAAATATCATCTTTTAAACGTGCTGAAAATTTCAGACTTAATCAAACATTTCTTTTTCCATTTGCAAAAGCTTTAGAAGTTGGGCTTTTTTTTCTTTGTTAAAAAAGGCATCAAAGCTTGCTATAAACAGCTGACTCCATCAGGTTTGCGAGCATCGTTTTCCGTGAGAAGAAGAGTATCCAGCATTACACCACTGGTGTGTTGGAGGTTTGTGGGTCGTCTTCGCGAAGGACTCTGGTACCCTGCAGCACCAATACCATTAATCATCCCATGCTTCATAAACAATTTGGAATTTTCCGCAACAGAAGACTGGAACGTGATTTTGGTCAGGTTCCTGCGCTGCATTCTCAACGCTCTCTTAGTGCCAAAGTTGCATGTGATGTAACGCGTAAAGGCTCCCCGGAAAGTCTTGTTAAAAAGTGTGTAGACTAAAGGGTTGACGCCCGAAGAAACGTAACCAACCCACACAAAAATGTCCAAAAGTCTCTCCACCAATTTGACATTGCAACTTTCGCAGAGCACCGATGTCACATTGGTGATAAAAAATGGACACCACATGACCACAAACAACATGAAGACTATCCCCAGGACTTTCGAGGCTCGCTGTTCATTACTCAGATTTTGCATGGATCTCTTTCCCATGGTGGACAGTCGCCTAATGGCAAGCTCACCCCCTGTTATGGGGTTTGTTCTCTGCAACATTTGGTCCTTTTTAATAGCATCCAGCATGCTGATTTTCTCCGGGGGAGATTCTACCGTTTGCTCACTTTGGAAGACCGTACACACCATGGGTCTGGTGACTCGCTGACATGCCCTCGATCTAAGGAGATGCACTTTCTTGCGCAATACTTGAATCGTCAGCAGGTATATAATCATCATGATCATGAGGGGGATGAAGAAGGCTGCCAGAGAGCCGTATAGTTTAAACTCCCCGAAGCCCTCTAAGGTCAACAGGCAGGTATTGTTGCCGTTGAAAGTTATGTTGATTCCATGATTTGGGCTTCTCAGTCCTTTGATGGGTATGGGTATGGCAATACCTGTTGGAGAGAAAGATCATTCAGATCATTGTGGTACCAAGACTGGCTTGGCTCTGCACCGTACAGCAAACAGCTCACTGAAAATAAACGAACCATCCATCTCTAAAAAATATCGCTATACAATTGGCTGTAGATCTTTAAATAGCATACCATTCCACTGATGTTGACTTCAATAACTTTAGCTAGCATTGTCTGGTTTTTCTCAGTAATACTGTTTTGTCCAAGGAGCGTGTATGCGATTGTAAGCCTTCAGCATATGCAAGGACACTGAGTGCATGGTCATTATTGAAGTGACACTGCACAAGATCTTCCTTTCATGGATCTAAAACACAACTTTGTTGTAGCGCCAATCGCCACAGTGTTCCAGACATCACCATCAAAATAATCACCTGGACCTTTTGTTAACGAGCAGAACTCACAAGGTGTCGTCTCGTCTTGTTCCAGGTCAAAACAGTTATATAACAAAGCCCATCATTAACAGGTAATTGTTTTGCTTATCTGAAGTTGGGAACAGAAGTCTGGGGTCAACCATCAAGAACTGTTGATTTGAAACAAATTCCTTTTCATTGATACAAATGGTTTTTTTTATTATTTGTCCTAAATTACACCAAATTGGTTTAGTATCAAATGTTCACTGCTTCAGGTATTATTACATCTTATTATAGATCAAAGTGATGCACTTGAAAGTTAGATATAATAGTTTTCTAAGAAAATGTTAGTCTTAATCAGGAAGTCGTGTTGTTGTCAGGAGTGCCTCGCCAGCACTCCTGGTTTAGACTTTATTAAATCTGTTGTGTATAGAAATGTGTCAAATCTGCCTTGGCAAGTGTTTTATTCCTCACAGTAACAAAATAAACAGCTGGTATATTGCTACTAGCTGTCAGTTACTTAAAAGTGGTGCAAACAGCCATCCTGCCAAAATTGTCATCTCATTATCAGATAAAAGCAAAAGAAACTAAGCAGTTGTCCCTTTGTGTAAGCATTTCATCAGTAATTGAGGAAAGTGAAAGGTTATGCAAGAGTGGAAAAAAAACAGGAAAATCTCACGTATGCTATTCCTTAGTAACATGGCTGCTTGCTTGTTTTGTTTCACCGAAAACGGCACACTTGCGCTTGATTCCGACATTAAACCATGAAAACTTTTTATATTTGATAGCTCACCTATTGATATCAACCAGACGAGTGTAATTTTGGCCATGGCTTTGGCTCGGGAGTTGTACTGGCTGTGCTGGATGGGCTTTTTGATGGCGATGTAGCGGTCGAGGGAGATGGCGCAAAGGTGCATGATTGAAGCTGTGGAGAATAAAACGTCAAGGAATAGCCAGATGGGACACAGGAACTCAGGAAATGGCCAAGCTGAATCTGAAACACAGTATTGATTGTTGATCAGATGTGGGGGAAAAAAATTTCACATCTGCACTACTAGATTCAATATAGAAACTGGGGGTACCACAAATTTTCATTTGTTCTGCTTCTTGGTGCTCTTATCAAACTGCTCAACCTTTTCTGCTCCAGTTTTTCATGTCCGTACAGGCCTTTTATCAGATTTCTGAAGCATACTGGTCTTCCAATGAAGCGGCATTTTTAATGCTCTAGAAGCAACACCCACACATATAATTATGCAACCATGTCTACACACATCTCATTGTCACTGAAGTTATGACATCAGTCATGATTATATCTCATTAATGATTCAGTTATAAGTACACAGCTCTATATATACAGTGGTGTGAAAAAGTGTTTGCCCCCTCCCTCATTTCCTGTTCCTTTGCATGTTTGTCACACTTAAGTGTTTCGGAACATCAAACCAATTTAAACAATAGTCAGGGACAACACAAGTAAACACAAAATGCAATTTGTAAATGAAGGTGTTTATTGTTAAAGGTGAAAAAAAATCCAAACCATCATGGCCCTGTGTGAAAAAGTGATTGCCCCCCTAACTATAACTGTGGTTGTCCACACCTGACTTCAATTTCTCTAGCCACACCC
>JAFFST010053729.1:139309-164400 GCA_022414735.1 Noturus placidus | reverse complement strand
TTTAAATTGGTTTGATGTTCCGAAACACTTAAGTGTGACAAACATGCAAAGGAACAGGAAATGAGGAAGGGGGCAAACACTTTTTTTCACACCACTGTAGGTGCCTGAGATTTGTCTTTTTTTTTTTGGGGGGGGGTGGTGCAACATGTTTAAGATTCGAATTGTCTTAGTTAAATCCTGACTTTTTGCTAACATGAAATGTAAATAGGACATTTAAATCTGTGGGAAGCTTTTTGTTCTTTTAACTTTTATGAGCTTCTTGGTACACAGCCTGTAGCTAGTAATCAAATAATTGGTGTGTAATATGTTTAAAGGTATCACACCACAATTCTGTTGAAGGTGTTAATTCTCGATAACAGCAACTTTAGAAGCATTGCAGCTACAAAAAATCACCGATTTATAGTCAGAAGTAAATTTTGCTTCTAGAAAGGAAGAGAGATTATATCTTTCTTCTTTGACTATACTTAAAGGCTTTTCATTAAGACACTTGTAATTTCACACAGTGACTGACCTAGGGCAATGAATTGTCGTAATTTCTACTAGATAAATGCTGGATTGCATACTGGAGGAAATAAATAAAGAACAGGCGGGTAGTATTCTTTTCGCTAGGATCTCTGTATTCCTGAGAGTAATGTAAAAAGAGATTCTTCCAGAGGTCTGAGGCTCATGTTTCCCATATAAATATTTCTCTCTGTATATGAATATATAAGATTCTTCTTTCTTTTCCCCCAGTTTATTCTATTTTTTTTTTTTTTTAGCTCTGGTATTGTCATTTTATAACAAGCTGTTCCCTGTGTGAATTTGTTCTCCCATATCTACCCTGACATGGAACCATTTAATACTTCAAGGTGTTGTCACGGAGTCCTGTTTTCACCTGTTTAACAGATGTGGAGACAGGACACGAAGCTCTGTTTTTGCTATGCACACGGGCAAGTTTTCATTTATCCATTTGCTTAAAAAGGGATTAGGCTTTAACGTGTGACGTTGATTTTAAACCTTTGTTTGAAACCATTTCATTATCAATTTTTCCAATATAATTTCCTTTTTTTTTTTTTATTTTTTTTTTTTTTTAGAAAATGTTGCTGTTTTATTTAGCTGTAAAAAAGTGAAACATTTATGCTGTCAAGTTCCACAAAAAGAATTAAACTATATTGTCTGTTTTAAAATAAAATATAGCTCAATATATCGCGAAGAGGCACATTGAAAGGTTTAATTTTTCCAACCTGTTTGTTTTTCAAATCAACAAACAGGACAGGAGGTTGTCCTCTTGTCGTCTTTATGAATATACCCGAATTGTTAAGTGAAATTCTATCAATGCTGTCAATGTTAATAATATTTAGCGATGCGTTTATTTGTCATGCTTTCAAAAATGTAAAATTGTACGATTCAAACAGAAAATTAAGTAGCGTTTTTAAAACTGCTACTATAATTAATAATGATAAATTGATTGATTTAATAAAAGTGCTGTATTCCAACCTTGTTTAAACTCCAGGTTACTGTACACACACGAACAAACACATACACTAGATCTGGGGAGAAGTGTAAAAAAAACTGGGGTTAAAATGGTCCAAAATAAAGCATTTTAATACATGTTTCTTTGCATTGTTTTTGAAACACTAGGTTGGGCATTTATTATAAAAATTATATAATACTATAATACAATTCTGCTATATACAGTATGCAGATTTGTCAGCAAAATCTGTTTACAATTTTTTTTTCTTATCTGCAAGTTTACAAATATTTCAGTTTTTCACAATAAAGTCATTTTTTAACAACATTATTAATTAAAAGATAGAAAAGACCCAAAAAATGCGCAATTTTAAAGATTCAGTGCTAAATAATTACATAAAGAATTGCGATCGATCGATTGGTGAATAGCTGGACAACCAGGAGAGTTAGCCATGATGGTGCTGTTGAACTGTCTTGCTTAGTGTACATTACTTTTAGTTTCTTTCCGATTTCCTTGCAACATAACCGTGTAGTTAAATATTTTAATGCTTTTTACACCACCTCAGCAAATAAAAGCTTAAACATCCAGGCAGACATATCCATTAAGCAAGGCTGTATAGACCATCCTTTGTGTCTCGTAGCACGTGATAAATGAGCAGTCATTGCACTCCAGAACCATTCATTATCATTTGTTCTGTCTCACTAATATGATTTCATTACCCTCGAGCATTCTTGTCTTCTGGGACATTTTCTAGTTTGATTCCACCGAAAAACTCTTTAAACAGCCGAGTGAACTTGGAAAAAGATGTGGCTATTTCTGTCTTGCGAATATCTTTCAGGTCCTTTTTATCGGTACCTCTGTCTTGTTGAATAAAGCTTAAATAACTTTACAGCTCTGGTTTACGACAAGTTGCTGAGGCTTTCATGGCTCTTTAGGTTTACGGTTTTAAATACAGTCAGACTTGTTTAGACATATAGCTCCGCTAAGAGTATGACGGGGGGGTTCGGGGTTACTGGTTCCAAGCTCTCATTATGCACACACCTAAAAAGTAAACTTTTTTTTTTCCTGTTTTTTTTATTTAACTTTTTTCTAATTTCATTAGTGGTGGAAACCACAATGCACATCCACTTCAGTGACAAATCATTGTTATACCCTCTAATACCAATACAAGTATTACTGGGGTGGTACCTTGTATCTGTAGAATCTTTTACATACTAATGTGATTGTGGTGTACTTTAAAAATGATTTAAGGTATTTTGTCAGTTTTTGTATGTTAATGTTTGATTAAAAACCTCCAGCTCTTTTGTGTGTGTCTTTCAGCTTATCTCTGGTTAAATTTGAATCTACAGAATCTAAAAATGTTTTTTTCTGTGCCAGTTTAACAGTCAAACAAACATGAGATCATTTTGAAATTAAGTTTAACTTGCTATAGCACTGTTTGTGTTGTCTCTCAACACCAGATTAAGGCTACTGATGTTTTTATCTTCAAGAAGTTGGCCATATTGCTTAAAATGCCAGGGTTTTTTTTTTTTTTTTTACTGTTTTGTTTAAAATAAATGACCATGCGGATATGATCTGTGGCCTTTGTGATTTTTCTTAACTCCACTTTTATCTAATTTCAACTGTTTCCCTTCACTGAACCTTTGTGCTACCACATTTACAGTCATCTCCCACTTTATGTGGACTGACTAAAGGAATCATTTCTCCTCGCTTAAACATTTTAATCTGTGTGCCCCAAGGGTCATGCTTCCCATATGGTTCCTAGACAGATAAAAGACTGGACTTCCATCTCCATATGAACGGAGTGTTCACCAATGACTCGGGCCACATGTTGAATCCCATTTAATATTATTTGAAGGAGTCCTGCACCAGCACTGGAGCTTTATGCTGAACTGGCAATGATTACATGTTTAGCCTAGATTAGCCAAATCAACAGCTGTGTTGAAAAGTGCCAGTGCCTTTTCAGGTATGTTTTTGCTTTGAATCGGCGTTATTTGCACATTTTGAGGAGTTCAGATAAGACTTCAGATGCTAAGAATTTCTAATGAATAGCGTGACTGCGTATAGTTTGCATCCATGAATTCATGTAAACGAAACTATTTCTGTTTCTTTCTGTCAATGAATCCAGTTTCAGGGTTCTACGGTAACAATTTTTAGGATCACTTGTGGTAATTACAAAAATTACAAACAAAAAAATATTTTTAGAGATGGTAACGCTAATGTGCCATGATATAACGCACACGTAGGCATGGGAAAACTTGAGCTGGTCAATTATGACAGAATTTAAGAACATAGTGTGAGCCATGAGAAATTAATTTACCTTCTGATAAACTAAATTTAATATTTTCAGTTAATTTTACAGGCTGTATGCAAAAAAACAACTGTTAACCTTGTAAACAGATACCATAAACCTCAATGTTCAGTCTTTGAAGTCTGCTCCTCTTAAATATATTTAAAGCTACACTATTAGACTATGGGCTGGACTCGGTTCTCGATCTGCTCTGTGTATATTGTGTATATATCTGTATAATCTCATATAGGATGTGATTGGGTGAGTTCATTTACCCATCAGATGCAAAGCGTTTTACTTTAATGGTGTTCATTAGGGATGCAGTGATCAGGATTTTTACAGCCAATACCAATTTCTTGTTCTCTTGATCGACCGACACCTATCCAAAAAAGATGCCAATTTTCTTTTGTTTACACTATAATCAGGAGGTCTATCATAAACAGTTAAATGTAAGCTCTCGACTCATGGTCACTGTTAATTGAATTAAAATAATAGCAATGAAATACTGTTGGTTAATTGATAAATAAACAAGCATAAAATATTTATTTTTAAATATCTTAAACAATAGAGTCCTAATTAAAAGTAGACTAATATAAAAATGTTCTATATTAGGAAAAAGAAGGCTAGTGGCGAACTAAGCTTAATGTCAAATTGATATTAAATGCAACCCATAGTAATTAAACATTATTTCATTTTTCATTTTATTTATTTATAACTAAGCACACTTTCTGTCTTTACATTTTATTTGTTTGTTTGTTTATCAGTTGTTTGTTTTAGACGGGTTCCTCCAGTACTGTGTTGCCATGTCTGCTGCTGTGATATTGTGTTTTTTGGGGATTAAATCAAAACATGGAAACTGGAGTTGACTTTTCTAGTGATATTTGGCAGGTTAAATGAAGTGAATGCTCTGTCTGTAAGAGTTGGTGAAGGGAGAGCGGCAGTGTACTGAATGTTTACAGACTGAACAGTTGCTAATCTTGATTATGATTGGTAAGGAATTGTTTAATAAAGAAGCTTGAATTATCCCCACCTTTGTAGCGTTAGCATTATTTTTCATTTACTCCGCCAAATGCCACTGTGGCTACACGAGCATGTCACATTTGCAGGTTCAGGTCATTTTGCTTGATCAATAAATGATGATGGTTTGTGAGATCAGCAAGTTGAGAGAAGCAGATCATGTTCAGTGTTACTCTTGTCGTCATAATGCTTCTTTGCAGTATTTGCACACTTGTTCGGTTGACTGATGTGATGAAAAGCAGTGCAAAAGTAACCGTTGCACGGTGTAGATGTATTTTGGAGTTGTAGTTTTTATTATGAGTCTTATACAACTCCGAACAGGTCACTCGCACCGGTGCACCTAAATATTTTTTCACAGTCGCAAATGCTACTGAAAAGGTCACACTGTAGAGCCCTGAGTTTTGCCTATCCTTCTCATCCAACTGGTGTCAAGTCCAAGTTCATTCGGCATAGCTTTGTGTGAATCATCGAAGGAAACACAGTACAATGGAAAGACCTGCCAAAGCTCATCCACTTTAACCAAGTCAGTGCCAAATATTGTTTATCTGATGTATCACAATATTCCACACAGTCATTAATGGAGGTTGTTACAGAGGCTTTATAATCCTTGCACTCACTCATATTTATAGCTTTATTCCAACTGGCAAGTTTTGAGATGTATTTTTTGAATGTTGTTTGACTTTTCTGTTGGAACTGAGTCCAGGATTTTAGGGCTTTATTTTTAGGGGTGAGCGATTAACATTTTTACAATACTTGATTACAGTACATCAGGATTTACTTCTTTATTTCTGCAAACAAACATCTACAAAAATGCTTCTTCTGGATTCTGATAGTTGATTTGTTTTCTAGAACAGCAGCTCTGACAGTAGTGCAGCTACAGATTACGTATTCATCAATACGCTCGTTATTGTTTATATAGTAACCGCTCATTCAC
Source organism: Noturus placidus (assembly GCA_022414735.1). Classification (NCBI taxonomy): domain Eukaryota; kingdom Metazoa; phylum Chordata; class Actinopteri; order Siluriformes; family Ictaluridae; genus Noturus; species Noturus placidus. Next base: position 158,709 of record JAFFST010053729.1, on the reverse strand, counting down.
AGGGATTGGTACGATGGGCAGTCCAACAGTTGTTAAGTTTTCTATAAGAAGAATTTTTTTATTTATATCATTATAACGTTCGCTTTGTAAAGCTGTAACTTTTTTATGTTTTCCAACATCTTCAGGTCTGCATAGTTTAAAAAAAAAAAATGAGTGTGACTGTTTATAGCTGCTAAAATGTTAGAGAAAACCAGAGTGAACTCGTGGACATTCCACAACATTAATTGTAACACTAAACAGATAAAACCTATGACATTTTATTTTTAATAATTAAAAAATGTTAATGGTTCATAAACTGCTGTGGTGTAAGAAAAGTTGAACACTTGGGGATGGGAACAGTAATTCCGCATCATCTCACCACCCGATTATTGATCATTTTACTATAACAGCAGGACAAGCAGGATTTTTAATGCCTTACTTATCACTTATTTTGAGCATCGGTGAAAACCGTCATTCTTTTTTAATGCGGTATTGTTACAATTCCCTAAATAGTAAATAAAGCTTTTGCCATTATTGTGATGTAAAAAAGAAAGTATATGTAACTTGAGTTGAAGTGAAGGTGACTACAGAATGGACTTACTGTACAGCACTGTAACTAGAGCGATGGGCATCACCAGCAGCCCCACTAGCAGGTCGGCCACAGCTAGAGACATGAGGAAGTAATTAGTGGCATTTTGGAGTTTGCGCTCAAGTGACACAGCCAGGATGACCAGAATGTTTCCGCCGATAGTGGGCAGGATGGCCATGAGGAAGAGCAGCGAGGCCCAGTGCAGCTTCTCTCCATTGGGAGAAAACATGCTGCTTTTGCTCGCCTGGACCAAGAACGACGTGCTGTGCCTTTTTCCTGGGGCTCGGCCAGCATTGTCCCACTGCGGAGAGAGTGTATCAGGATGAAGGAATGAACAGCGAACGATGCACAGCAGCTATTTCTCTTGCCAAATATGTAACATGCCACCGCTTGAGTGGAATGAAAACAAGAAATGAACAGCAATCAACAAGAAAATATTTTGTCCCAAAAAAAATTACACCACATGTGATTGACCTATGCAAACTGTAAGGGGGAAAAGTCTCTAATGATCAAATTACTTAGCTGTTATTGGCTTACGTAATGGAAGAAGAGCAGGCTAAATGAAGGCAAAATACATTTCTTTATGCAAAATAATTTTATATTTTAAAATGAAGATGGATGGTAATTCAAATGTGCCTGCTACAAATTTCATTAAGCAGCATTTGTTTAATATAATTACTGTGTTTTAAAAATCATTGAAATTCAGGACAAAATAATGTGGACTACACTAGCTTGGTAAAAAAAATGATAAACATTTTTGTCACTCACAAATGTTTATATTGCTTCATAAAACATTATTTATGCACAAATATCAATTTCCAGTGCTTTTATTGATAAGCGTTTTATGTTCGGTGTTAAATTCGATTTTTAATGCTTTGAGAATATGATTATTAAGGATCGAAGCAAATATCGTATGGTTTTGGCTTTTAGTGTGAAATAAACATGAGAGGAATCATGACGAGACTTCAATAGTTTATCACTACACATTAGAAACCTTGAAACTTTCAAAATTGTGTGCCAGATTCCAAGTGACGCACAGATGATGAACATTTTTATTTGTAACACTCTTAACAGTAATACAGGTGAGTGTTGTGAACCAAAATCTAAGTTTTATATCTGTGGTATTTGTACAAAATTTAAAGTGCAGTAGAGTTTACATGAATATTATAAAGATGACCAGTACCTTGCTTTTTGGTCATGGATGTTATACTCCCTGGTGATGGTCAGATTTTAGGATCACATTACACAATACTAGTTATAATGTACGTTAAGTGTCTAGGGTACAATGGGGAAAATCTGCACCATACTAGTTTTATTTTATTTATCTCATTTAATGTCATTTTGTATGCACCATATGCATTGTATTCATCCACCAAAATTCATTTTTAATTAATTATTAGAGTAAATAAATAAAGAAATGAAAAGGGTAAAATGTACTAATGCAAAAAAAATTGCTTTCATTTAGAATATTCAGAATACTTTTATGTCTACAAAAATACCCGTAATATTTTACAAAGCTAACCTGCTGATTCCAGATCATGAAATCCAGATGATCGTGATGCTCACGATATTTTGACATGATTTACCACAAGATTGATATTACATTGTCATATCACCCAGCTCTAAACGGTAGAATAATTTGAGATCTTTATCACGGTGCAGTGAACACTGATGTATCATTACACCGTGCTTCAAATTTACGGTCAAGCCTTATTGGCTAGCTGACTTGCATCAAAGTTCTTTCATCTTCTAATGTGCCAGTAATTTATCTTTAAAACATGGTGCAGTGAAATAATCACAAAGTTCAAACCCAAGCTCAGTTCTTTTACTGTGTGTGCTGTGATTTTACTCCACAGACTAGCACTTCTCCCTCCAATGTCCTTATCTCGAGGTTGACTTGACGTTTATTATTACAAACCATGTCTGATTTTCCCTGTGCTGTCGTTAGTTCTAGACCATTGAGAAGTAATTAAGCAAGGAAGTGAAGATCTGCAGTAATCACCGTTCGCTCATGAACTCGGTCATCTCGTGTTTTAATGAAATTTGATGAGTTAGGACAGATAGCATGCTCCCCCCCCCCCCCCCCCCCAACTTGGTTGGTGAGTTGGTGTTAATTATAATATTAGCTTTATAATCCGTGTGTATGCTGGTTTATGGCTTTGTTTTAATATGTGTATGTTCCATTTGCATAATCCATTATATTTAAAATATTTTTCCCTTCACTTTCAGAGGTGTTAATCTGTCAGTTGATTTTATATCTTAGATTTTTAATAATGTGTCATTTTATTTCACTTTGAAATTGATAGTGATATCATCATTTTTTTAGTGGGTAGCTTTAATAGCTTGATGCCACTTCCATAATTGTGTTTTTTGTTTTTGCTTTTTTGTTCATATTTATTTATTTTCTTATTTCCAGCATTTTTCTGGTTGCACGGTTCATTTCTTTAATTGGCGTCAGACTCACCTCAAACCTCAAATTCACTTAGGTGTGTAATTCTTTCCATAATGTTTTTATTTAGCCATATTTATTTAGTTTATTCAATTTTGTAAAACCTCTCTTACCTTCAGCTCCAATCTGTCAGTGTTCTTTGTTCTTCAGTCTTATCCCACATGCCTTTTTTTCTTTCTTTTTTTTACTTCCCTGTTTTGTCTTCACTCATCTAGAACCTCCCAAGCCGTGATCCTTTACTCCTTTTAGTTTGTCCCTTCACACGTTTTTATAAGTGCTCTCACAAAACGAGAAACCAAACGGACTCTTCGGATTCTTTTCCTTGGACGAGACCCAGAGGATTATTTCACTTCTCCGCCTTGTGTTGAAGGATTTATGTCCATTTTTTTCCCCGTTTCGCATCACCTACTGCAGCACTAATCTCCTCAGTTCTTCTCTTCCTTACTCTCTGGTTCTGCATTCGTCCGCTCACCCTGTCGTTCTGACTCTCTCCGAAAACACACGAGTGTGTGTCTGTGCTGGATTTGTGCCAGCGGTTCTGGGAGGTAATTTCCTTGAACACGGCGGATCTACTGTTTATTCTATTTAGCGCACTCTGCTTGGGGGGGGGGTTTAAAGTATCGGCTTTTCTTTACATTCTATTAATTGTGTCCTTAACAAAACTTTTCATTATAGCTACATTTTGTCATCACCTATATTAGATATTTTCTTGTGTTCATGCAATTAAATCTATATTGGTTATTTGCAGGCATATTTGGGAATGTAGTTGTTTTTTAACAAATTTTCTGCAAAGACGTTTTCCCCATTTTTATCTTTGCTTTATTATTATTATTTGTTTATTTTCTAAATATGAGATTATTTTTGCTTCTCTTTTTTTGCCTTATTTTACCCTGTGACAATCATCATTTGGATTCAATATTCAGATGTGAGCTTCTCTATAAAACGCTGTTTTTCATATTGGATTAAACACTGCATCTAACACGCACGCAAAATTTTGCACAGTGTGTTCTCGCCTTCACATCTGTTGCCCACCCTTCCCTCAGAAACCATAGTGCTTGCTACTTCATAATGTTTACGTTCCGACTCAAAAGCACACATATATATATATATATATATATATATATATATTTCGCAGATTTATGTCATGTAGAATGTACCACTCTTTATCTCTCTCATTCTTTTTGTTGCATGTTAATATCCAATTTATACAAGTGGAGGCATAACTCCTGAGTCGAGGACTTCCTTTTGTTTGTTCATTTTGCCACCATGTCTGGTTAACACTCCTCTGCTCATTCCTGGAGTGTGTCAGCCTCAGGCTTTTGTTTATGCACTTTCAGAAGAGGAACCCAAAAAAAAAAAAGTCAAAGCAGACAAAAACAACCTTATGAGCGCTTTCTGAAACGTTCCAGATATAGGTGTTCTGGAGGCTGATCCTGTTTGTAGAGTAACATGACTCAGCTGTTTGAGTCCAAATTAAGCAGAGGACCTGGAAGTGGTGATGCCCCACAAGAGAGTTTATACTTGAGTTTCATCCTTTTCTGCTCTTTAGACAAGTTAAATCTCGCTGTGTAAACGTCCTGCTGAAGGAAATGAAAGTAAACACTCTCTCTTCATCCTTAAAAATGTACTTTTAGTACTGAACTTGGACTCGCTGAATAGAAGAATACCATAAAGTACAGTAAATGTTCAATTTTGTGGGGTTTTTTTTTTATTGGTGGTGTAAACCTCAGGCTTCCACATGATACTGTTTCATTTCATAAGACAGCAATTTGATATTTAACAATATCACAATCTTATTCGATTCAATTTAGTATCCTCTGTTTGTACCAACTTTTGTTCAGAATCTGAGGAATTATTAATTCATGCGTAATGATGTTAAGGTGGACTACTATGTGTCCCAAAAGTCTCCATACATAGGGAACTATGTTTATCAGCACCACATCAGTTGTGCCATTGTCAGTGGATGGTTGTGGACGTCCATTTCTAAGGTTGGCAACAGTGGCGTGTGTGATGTGCTTGCCATGTTTCCTGTTAAAGTTCATCACAACCTTGTGCCAGTTTCCTGATCCAGCCATGAGAATGATTTCAATAAGTTTTTCTTTTGTCAAAGGCGTTCTTAATGGCTGTCCGAAAAAAGTATTTAATAATATATACTAGGTATTAGACATTTTGCTAAAAAGTGTTGATTTCCCCTATGTATGAAGACTTTTGGGACACCGTGTATTTTAAAAGTATTAGAGTTATGGGCAAATCACCTTGCAACTTTATTTTTCTTCTTTTTTTTTCTTCCTCTTCAGGACAAGAGGAGTTTACACTGTGGTTTCTTGCCAGTTTGTAATGTTAATGAGAAATCACAAAGTATAAACTCTCCTGTCCTAAAGATTTCAGAAAAAACTTAATTACAGCTTTACCTCTGACTGATACAAATCTCTGAAACAAATGCACCATAAGCTATATAAATCTTCTGCTTTTTCAGATTGATGTCTGCAATGGCAAAGAGAACACTGCTTCTCCTTCATCTCGTAGGATATGATGCATATATACACTGGTGAATTTTAGATAAGATCACTCTCCTTCCAGAATGTTTCATTTTAGCAGCAAGAAACCTGGTCTGTCATCGAAAGTGGAATGCTAGTTGGTCCACCCATGTTACTATTGCAACTAGTAGTAGGAACGCCTACTGGCGACTTCATACAGTGGGGGAATAAGTATTGGACGTGTCAACATTTATTTTTCAGTCAATATATTTCCAGTGAGGCTATTCACCTGATATTTTCACCAGTCAGTGTAAGTCAGTCAACTGACTTGAATCCAGTTGCACAAGATTTCAAGACAATATGTTTAGAAGAATTGGCCAAAATCACACCTGAATACTGCATCTTGAAGCTGTCATTACAAACAAAGACTTCTCCACTATGTAATTAATACATTTCAGTTAGCGTGTTCAATACTTTTTTCCTGTGTCATTCCACTTTATTATACACAACTTAATTTATGGACTTTAATGCTGTGAATTCTTTATATCTGCGGATTTCTTGAGTTAATACTGATGTCTGGTGAAAATTTCATGTGAATAGCCTCATTGGAAATCTATTTACTGAAAAAAATGTTGACACGTCCAATACTGATTCTGCCACTTTATTACAGCAACTGGCAACTTGCCGTGATAAAATCACTGCATGTGTGAATGCACCTTAAGTCCCTGTGAATGAGCTGTTTCTGTAGAAATGATAATGTCTTAAAACAGTCCCATTAATATAAACCTGTGCTTTGCAGCTGCACTACTGCCAGAGCTGCTGTTACTGTAAATGATTCAACACCTTCTGACCAATCCCAGTCAAGAATTCAATTGCACATTGGTATAATTTGTAATAACTTGTCATTTTTGCATTTTAAAGATGTTTTCCCAACACAAATTGTTACGAGTTAGTGTAGAAAACTTGGTGCAATTCGATTTGTTTCAGATTTGGGAGATTTATGGAATGAAGCATGCGACTGTGCCTCCGACTTGGCTCGTTTCTCCGCCTGTGTTTTGGAGACGGCAGTAATACAGTCGTGTTCTCTGCACGTGAAGACAGATTTTGGAGTTTTAAACATTCGCGCCTGTTCCATCTCCAAACTTCTGCTTCGGTGAACTTAACAGCGCTCGCTCTGTTTATTCGTCTTGATCTTAAAACTGATTTGTGAAATTAATATTTACTGTATTTTACATGAGCTCCCCGATTTCTACACCATGTGTGTCATGTGTAGAGCATCGTCACTTCACTCTTTTGAAGTGTGAGGTCATTTTTAAGGCGACTTTTTAAGTCGCCAAGCTGCATTTCATTAATCGCAACAACCGGCTTTGGTTTGAATATAAATTGCATCATAAGTCTTAATTAGCAAAGCGATTTTCTTTAAGAGTTCTCCATGCTCAGTGGACAGGGGGGTGCTTGTGCGTCTGTGTGTGTGTGTTTATAGCGCAGAGCTGGCAGCGAGTGTGTTGTGGTTTCTCTACACTGTCAAATCAATTCATCAAATTGATTGTCAAAAATCGGAGCCTCAGTTTGGTGTTTAAACGCACAAGAATGTTCCTCGACTTACACTGAACCCTTTTGTCCTCTGCAAGGAGTCTGTATTAATGTGATGTTTTTTCGATGTGGTGTGGATGAGCTTTAGAAGAGGGATTGTGATGTAAGCACAAAAACAAAGCTTTTAGGTTTAGTTTTAGCAACAAATGGAGAAAAGAAAAGCAAACGCAATGCGGTCATGTTTACAGAGTGGAACGGCTGTGATGTTTATCGCTACTACGTGAAAGAGGTGAGAATTTAATTCCCATGGAAGCAGACATTCTACAACTCAGACATCCTGTTTTAGTGGGTTTTTTTTTTATTTATGGATGTCATTAATGATAAAGTTTCTCAGATGCCACACCCTCTCAATCCCGGCCAGCACATTAATGAACTGTACCACATTGTTGGGGTATTAGAGCCAGCCAAGTGTGATATTTTTTCTTTTTTTCTTTTAGCCTTCAGTAAGACTTGTGTTAAGTTGCAGTCTTTTTGTAAAGTGTGAGCTCTTAATAGATCGTGCTCCATTCTGTTAATTCTCATCGCACCGCAGGGAGGGCCGGTGGAACTGTAATCACCTTGTGTAAACTGTTTAAAGAAACTTTCTTGAAACATCTGTCTTGACTTAGAAGAGTTGGTAAAAGGTATTTGAGTTAAGTTTCAAAAAGAACCTGTGAAGAGGCACTTTTCTTACTTCAAATGGCCTCTTCGACGAGAGCCAGGGAAATGTAATGAGGAAGCGGAACTCTGGTGGTGGTTTAGTTGTGTCCAGTTAATTCTAAATTCTTTATTAATTTGTCATTTTTAAAACAGCAGAATGAGCCACTCTCTTCTTTCCACCTTCCTTTGTATATTTGTGACCGTGTGGGCCTCTGATAAAGTGCTGGGTTCTGTACGCTATTTCAGTTTTCACCTTAGCCTTTATTAGCTTTGACTCGTTGGTTTGGGGAAACAAGATGCACCTGAAAACTGTTTTTCACTTAAGCAGCAGAAAAGCCATTTCACTGAAGGGGAAAGGGCACGGGACCTGAATACCATTTTGTTTCGGGTAGCTGCTACTTTCACTTTATCAGTGTGAACTTTGACCTGGGAATTATTGAATCTTTGCTTGATGAGGCAATAAAAAGCAAGAAGAAAGGACTGTGGTCTCTGAAAAAATAGGAGCTGAGTAGCATCACTACATGAGTAGCTATAATGCTGAACCTTTTGTCTTTTTTTTTTTTTTTTTTGTGGGCTTGTGCTTGGTGCCGCCGTGGGGCGGCTGGGGCTCAGGTGGTTGAGCGTGTTGTCCACTAATCGTAGGGTTGGCGGTTCAGTTCCCGGCCCACATGACTCCACATGCCGAAGTGTCCTTGGGCAAGACACTGAACCCCAAGCTGCTCCCGATGGCAAGTTAGCTGCATTGCATGGCAGCTCTGCTACCATTGGTGTGTGAGTGGGTGAATGAGACACAGTGTAAAGCGCTTTGGATAAAAGCACTATACAAGTGCGCCATTTGCCATTTACATATGGGGGAGTGGTTAGGTTAACTGCAACAAACTTAACCGATGCGCAGGAGGAGGCAGGAACTGGCTGAACATAAGCATAAAGTTTAATAATAAATGTAAACATAACCCAAACAAAGCGTACATGCACAGTGTATGATCCCTCCTTTTTTTTTGCTTTTTATTTATGTAAAAATACTATGCATAGGACATGTTAGATATTCACAACATTCATGATCCAAAGTTCTTGTTCATACCTAAATGTGTTTAATTGTTGCACTTGTTTTATTATATGGAAAGTTATAAGTGTGTGTGTGTGTGTGTGTGTGTGTGTGTGTGTGTGTGTAGGACTCCAGAGCAGTGTCCCAGTGTGGTGTCCCTCCTGTCTGAGAGTTACAACCCACATGTCCGGTGTGGAGCAGCAATGGCTCTGGGGATCTGTTGCGCTGGCACCGGATACAAGGTGAATCCATTTGTTCAGCATCCAACATTTTGTAGCTCTGAGACGCTTTCCTTTTTTCTCTGGTTGAGAACATGTGGTAGTTTTATCCTTAAATTATATTAAGGATGTCTGTCATAAGTAAAATCCGTTATTAAAGCATTACTGTCCATGAATGACAAATAATAGTAAATAACTTTCTGTGCTCTCTGTGTGGGAGGGGCATACTCTTTCTCCCATATAAATCACAGTGATGCTAGCCTATCGTGGGCTTCAAATGTGGTAGAGGGCGGATAGCACTTTCTTCCAAGTTTGTTTTGCTGCCCTGAGATGCAGCATGAGCATTAGTATGAAAGGAAGGATTTGACTGGCTTCACATGTCTTGGAGGAAGCATGTGTTAGCCTTCAGCCTTGCTGTCATGTGATGGGGAGAGCTAGCTTATGGGTGGGAATTGGCCAAGATTAAACTGGGGAGAAAATATATATATATTTTTTTTTTAAAGTGAAAAGGTCTGTCATTTGCATTGTTGGTTACATTGGAGCTCCCTAGGTTCCAAACTTTTAACAGAAGAAAACAATCTACCAAGAAATGCACATACCAAACGCGCTGCCAAAATATCATATGCAGGCTCCAGTAGTAGCCATAAAATTATTTTAATAATAGTAGTATTAGTAGTACTAGTAGTAATAAAAGCATTATTTGTATAGCAGCTTTATATAAAATCTGCCAAACCTATTCATTGTTTTGTGTTGTTTAGAGCAAACTGGCAAAAACGTTTCCTTCAGGATAAATAAAATTTATCTTATTTTCTTTCATGCCATGTGTACGTGTGTCTGTGTACAGGAAGCAATAAACCTGCTGGAGCCCATGACCAATGACCCGGTCAACTACGTGAGACAAGGAGCTCTCATTGCCTCAGCCCTCATCATGATCCAGCAGAGTGAAGTCACCTGCCCCAAGGTAAACATGCAGCATTAGAAGTCTGTCACTAAATGCAACATTGCTCAAAACACAGTAAAAGAGATTCAGTGACATTATTCACAATGCATTATGGGAACACTAGTTCTTTCCCTTGTAAAAGTACACAGTCTTGCATTTTCATGGTTCTTCTCATTGCTGGTTGTTCTATGCTTTAAACTCTTTATGGAAGCGGTTTTATTTCTGGAAGGTCTGTGAAGAAAATGAAACGAGAATTTACTTTCAGAATCAACACTGCTAAATATATTAAATGTATTGCATCCAGGTCTAATCCATGCATATTCATTATAAACAACTATAAACAATTAGTTCATTAATATATTTCTACACTTTAGTTGCCTTTTTTTTTTTTGACCAATTTTCCAGACATTTTTATAGCACAATTACCATGCTACAATTGTTACAGGTTACAGCTGTATTAAAAGGTTTATAGTGACATTAAAATGTGATTTCCAGCTCTTGTGGGGTGTTAAAAATGTGTGTTTTACAATAAAAGCAGATAATGCGGCTGTGATCTGTGATAAATTGATCACATTGTGGTCACCCTGAGCCAAGTTTCCGACAGAGTAATGCAATTTTATTTTCTGTATACACATTGGTCAATAATGAAAGTCAAGACTCATAAAAAGGGTCTGGCCAAAAATTCAATGGAGCTTACACAACCATTGAAATTTATTTGGTGGTTATGCCATGGTCTGTGTGAATACTCGATTCTGATTGGCTAGAAGGTGTGTGTTCAAACTGTGTAATGCACAGGTAGTTCCAGTCAGTTTAATCATTCTAAATTTATGCGCTGCCTATGAACAACTGTAACCATAGTAACAGTTATACTCACAGCTTCATTATTAATAGAGATGCGGCAGAGACGCAGGTAATTCACACTCGCACAATTCACACACTCTCTCTCTCTCTCTCTCTCTCTCTCTAATAACTATTTATTAAAATTAATTCAAATAAATGCAGTCTTATCGTGCCACTTTATCTCTGTGTATGATTTAGAGTGGACAGAAGTCATTTTTATCATTTCAGTCAAATTTTGCACAGCAAACATCAATGACCGCTTTAACCTGTGTGTTAAGTGACCATGGTTTAAGTGGGATAAGTATAAGTGGGATGCTCTGCGGAGGCAACCACACTCCGCTTTGTGTCAGGTGGTTCTTTTCCTCTATGTCATGCATTTAAATCGTGTAATGCACACCTAACCATGAATTATCCCTTAATTGTACATCACTGATGATCAAATCTGTATTCTGATTGGTCAGAAAGTGTTGCTTAATTTCCTATAATGGCACTGAGAATAGTGCAGCTGCAAATCAGTTTTATATTAATGCACTCATTTTAATATAGTTTCTAATATTATCGTTTCTTTAGTAACAGCTCATTCACAGGGACTTGTAAGGCAGACACTCAACATAAAAAGATTAAAAAGTAATTTATTATGGTGAAATGGTCTATAAGGAGATGTTTATTTAACATTTATGGGAGGAGTCTCTAGTGTCAGCACTTTGTAACAGTCAGAGTGAAAGCTGTAGCTTTAAGTTTTCCCACACCGTCAGGACAGAGGAGTCTACCTTTTGTGGTTTGATAACTTGTAGTATTGATATGTATTTTCTGCTTGTAGGTTAATCAGTTCAGGCAGCTGTATGCAAAGGTGATCAACGATAAACATGATGATGTCATGGCCAAATTTGGAGCCATTCTGGCTCAGGGCATTTTGGATGCAGGTCAGTACGGCAGCTTTATTTTTCTTTTCCTCTTTTTTTTTGTGGAGGGATGGATGGGTTCTTTTTTTTCCATACAAAATTGCCTATTCTAATGTTGACACTATTACAGCTCTGCCTTTGTTTTTAAGTCAGCTTGTAATGATTTAAAAACAAAAGAGAGAGAGATATTGCGATATCCCAGAAAAAGTGTATTGTGAAGTAATTGATCACAATATCATTATATTGTCATAGCCTTAATATGGATACTACTGAACTGCAGTCTCATTAGCAATCTGACATTTTTTCACTCAAAATGATGTGTATAATTTGATAATAAAGAGATGCATGTTTTTTTTCCTAACACAGTCGTTTATCGGATTAACTGGATCACATCCCGTAAATCCGTAGTGTATTGACCTTCACATTCATGAATACTTGAGTGTTTCACAGTGTGTGTGTTTGGGTTGCTTCTTTGTAATCATGTTTAATGTCACGCGCTGTTTAACGATCTCTCCTCCTGCAGCAGCGTTCTGCTCTCATTAATGAGGAATTTTCTGTTTGCCAAACCTCTCAGACGCGCCTCGACGCTGTTGTGCGTTCAGCTGTCAAATATCCTGGCTCTGGTTCTGGACTCTGGGGTAACAGAGACTTCTCAGGAGATCTGGCACTTCTCACAATCTGTCACTACTTATTTGAAATAATATTGTTCCGGAGAAGCAATCGCTTCACTAAATAGACTTGGAATCTTCACATTTGGAACTCTGGAATTTTGTGAGAAATCGATGTGTTGATAATAAGATATAAAGAATGCGGAAACCTTCAAATATTTTATAACTTTTCCATTGTTTGAATTAGAACTGGGGTTTCCAGTCTTGTTTGCAAAAGGCCTGTGTGGGTGAATATTTTCTTTCAAGATCAGATGATCTTGGCTTTCAATAGACTCAGGTGTGGCTTCTGCTTGGCTAGATTGAAAACCTGCACCCACACCGGCCCTTTCCAGACAAGATTGGACACCACTGCTCTAGAATTAGGGAACCTAAGTCGGCAGCTTTTTGACATTAAAAAAAAAAGTGTACAACTTTGTTAGGGTCAGGTTCAAGTGCCCTCCACTAATATTGTCATCCTTGGTAAATATGAGTAAAGAAAGCTGTGAAAAATTGTCTTTATTGTTTAACCTTTTGATCTTTTGTTAAAAAAATTCACAAAAATACTCTGCTCTCATGGATATCAAACAAGTGTGAACACAACACGGGTTTATCCAAAAAAAAAATGTTAAATATAAGTATGCAACAATTATTGGTGCTCCTTTGATTTTATATGAGAAAAATATTTGACTTATATTCCCATTGATATTCTAAAAAAGATTTTTAATAATTAATAAGTTCCAGTCAACTGGAAATGTTATGAAGCTACCTTGAATTGGACGTGTGTTTGTATTGTCTCAACACACTGTGAAGAGGATCATTCAAGTGGCCAAAAAATTCTCCAAGGATCACAGCTGGAGAATTGCAGACGTTATTTGCGTTTTGGGGTCAGAAAGTCTCCAAAATTACAATCCAAAGTATCAATATTAGTGGAGGGCACTGTATGTGCAAGTTGTACTCCTTACAAACAACAAATGACTTATTTATTTGATTATTTTTTATCTTAATCAAATGCATGCTACACAATTCACAACCAAGCAATATCTGTTTGGTTACAGTGATGCTCAGAAAACTGCTCTGATTGGTTACAGTGATGTTTTGTTCAGAAAATTGTATGGTGACATTTTGCCCAGGAAACTGCACTCTGATTGGTCATGGTGACGTTCAGTACTGGGATCTGCTATAATGCTATTTTTATTAGAAAGCTGAACTCTGGTTGCATTTACTTACAGTAAAGTTCTAATTAAAGGCTACGCTAAAACTCTGACATGTTATCAGCACACTCTTTGGCTTACAAGATCCCAAAAACAGGAAACATTTAAATGATTTAAAACACCCTGTCCAACTCTCACTATTGTCTCGTCCACTTTGATTTGAGACAAATTGAAAGTTTTTGTATAGATTGCATTTTGTGTGATTTTTCTCTTTTGTTCACAGAATAATGAACAGATCCACACCTCTTTCCTTCCCTTACTCCCTCTTCTATATCTATTTCCCTCCAGAGGGAGGACCATTATTCTATCTCTCCTTTCCATAGCTCTAACCTTGATCTGTACAACATCCCTCATTAATGAATAAATTCAGTATCAGTATCTGGACAGGAAGCCACAGAAATTTCACTGCCCCTGAGATCACCATTCTATTGTTCTACTGAAAACTCCTAATTAATGCTCATGATCTTGCTAAACTGTCTTGGTACTTGGGGTCTTCAAAAGTTCTTCAAGAGTTCATTGGATAATTAAGTGTTTTTAGCCTCCTAAAATGGTTTTACTCTGTTTTAGGGTTCTGTATAAATCATTTAAGTGTTCTAAAGATTTTTTTATTGTACACCAAAGGGGTCTTTTGTCCTTCTGGGCAAACCCTTAAAGGCTGTATGTAGAACCCTACAATAGAGGGATTACCTTCTAGAAAAAGCTGTGCAAAAAGATAGATCCATCAATGCAGAAAAAAAAACCTTGCTTGAAGAACCCATAGTTTTGTAACATTGTATGTATTAACTGGGTCGTAGTGCAGTACAAACTGCAAATTACTGTTGCTATGGTTCTTTCATCGTTCATTGGGTAATTATTGGTTTTAGCTGCCAAAACGATTTCTACTTGAAACCCTTTTGGATAGAGTACAGTCTTTTAAGGTTCAACATAGGGCCTTTAAGGATTAAACAATTTCTAACCGTGTACACTGAAATGTTGTTTTTCCTCCTAAGGAACCCTTGCAGGTTTATCTTTCGGTGAAGGTTGCCACAAGATGATTGAATCTCCCATCTCAAATTGAGAGCCTTTTTTTTGTTTTCCTTTTTTTTTTTTTTTTTTTTTTTTTATTAAAACAATTTTAAGAATACTTGAAGCAATACTCTGATCCTTTTTAAATCTCAGGTATTTTTACGGTAGATCAGATTAGTGAATTGTTTCTTTAAACCAGTTCCTCTCTGTGTGTGTAGGTGGCCGGAACATGACTATCTCCTTGCAGTCGAGGACCGGACACACACACATGCCCTCCATCGTGGGTCTGCTGGTGTTCACTCAGTTCTGGTTCTGGTTTCCTCTGTCTCACTTCCTGTCTCTGTCCTTCACACCCACCGCCATCATTGGCCTCAATAAGGACCTGAAGGTAACAGGGTTGTGTCCTTGCTAAACTGTCCTCGCTAAACACCAATGTTTCAGTGTTTATGTTAAGAATCAGGAATTGTATTTAAACACCGACTCCATCTTCTGTGTTCTCTGTGCTCAGGTGATTATTGTGATTTCTACACACACTTTCCAAAGGGTTTCTTTCTTTTCTGGCCTCTATATTACCAATGAACAAGAGTTTTATGAAGATGTTTTCAACCCTACACCCCCTTCCACATGTCCGTCAGTCAATGTTTTGTTCTTAGTAGTTAAACCAAATTAACAGTGATTTGAACACCAAATGAAACAAAATGAATAATTTCAAGCAGATCTGGATTTGATAAATGTACTGATTTGTGAGAATGCTTCCTAAAAGGCTCCTAAAGTAAAACTTAACATTACAGAGGAATTAGAATTGCTGAAGAAATAAAGCTCTAATTGCAGACCTGCCAACTTTCATGCATTGTGTGCATGAACTTCACAACAATGTACAGCAATGTACAGCAATACAGCAATGTATTTGGCCCATGTCTTAAACACCAAAAGAGTGGTCTTCCTTTTTCCACCAGTAAAAACAGCAGACAAGTCTGTGGAAGCGCCATCCCCTTCACTCCATCTCACATTAGTAGCATTTTTCTCATCTCTGCTTGATTTTCATACTTGAAAGATGCATTGACTCGCCTGACACTGTAAATGTTTTACTGTTATTAACATGAGATGAGATCTATCAGTGCATGTTCCACTTAGCTCACATTACAAACCTATATCGCTAAAATCAGTTGCGTATATTTATTAGGGAGGCCAGTGAAAATTTCAGCTGAAAATGCTCAACAAAAGGAAGTTTTCAGCCAAAAAAGAAAAAGACAATGAAGTGTCAAATCTAACACTTTACAAATAATTGTAATGGTAATGAGAACTTGATTTAATACACTTTCCTGAGAATCCTCAAGCTATTGAAATGACAAAAGTGCACATCCAGAGTGGACTGTACTGTAAGAAGTGATGAGGTCAGGCAGTTATCTGTTTCGGCACACCTAGTTTGTAAGCTCCTGAACGTTCCAAAGCAGGAAGCATCTAAATGATTTTAAATGCCATGTCAGACTCCCACTATTGTCTCGTCCACTTTGATTTCAGACAAATTAATGACCCAAACCTTTTCTAAATGCTCTGATGTGATGGATGTTACATTTCTCACCTCCTCATGTTTCCATCCTTCTATGATAAGCTATAAATTAATTTTTAGACCAAACCCTGACTCCACCTCAGTTCATTTACTCTGAGCACCTCCAGTCGGCCCATCAGGCTATAAATAAAGTGCAATAGTGTATGAAGTGGCATAATGACAGCAGAAATCTGCTAAACTCACCACCTATCCATCACTCTGGCTCCTGCTTTTTCACACCATGAAGCCAAAAGCACTTTGTTTGTTAAATTGGCATTGTTACAGCCAAAATCATAAGCACATGTTTACTTTATTATTAACTTAGCAGTCGGATGGAAATCCTACAGAAACAGCTGATCTTTATTTTTTCAGGGTTAGTCAGAATCATTTAATTGATGACAGGCGTATTATAATTACTTTTGAACAGAAGTTTAAATGTGATTTAATTCTGAGCAGTCACATGTTCCATTATAAAAGGGTGTGAACACTTGTACAACCAGGTTTGTTGCAAGTTTTTTCCATTAATTTTGTTTGTTGCTATATCACATTAAAGGTGGAAGAAGATCTGACATGATTTGTTGTCAGACTTTTTTTCTGCATCACAAAATCGGCTATTTTAACGGGGGGTGGTGTAGACCTTTTATATCCACTATATTTAGGTATATACGGAATTATCCATTTCTACTTTATTTACATTCTCACCCAATTTCTGTGCTATGTCACACCACCGACAGTCTCAGTCTTTAGTTTGCAGGCTCAGAGATTATGCAGATTTTTTTTCTTTCGTCAATACACTGTAGAAAAGTTTATTTAATTAAATCTGAGTTGCAATTATGAAAATGTCAAAATGCAGATTTGAAAAGCAGAAAATCATTTGTTGCCATCTTTCATTCACACTGTTTCCTGCCTGGAATATTAGACAGAATTCACAATTGTTATTTTTGTATAAATTGGTCAAGAGCCATTCAAACAGTGTTCATATTCTGTCGTTTTTAATCATTTCTCCTCAGCATGCTGGTTGTTTTTTCTCCCCTTAGATGCCGAAAGTGCAGTACCGGTCTAACTGTAAACCCTCGACCTTCGCTTATCCTCCAGCTCTGGAAGTTCCCAAGGAAAAAGAGAAGGAGAAGGTAAAAGAATCCTCCAGATCAGGAAATCTGGTCTTTCTCTTAAGAAGCATTTCACAATTTACAATATTCATATTGCTATTGATTTCTGGATTCTGATTGGTTAGAAGGTGTAGCTTTATTTTCAATAACAGCAGCTCTGACAGGAGTACAGCTGCAAATCACTGGTTTATTTATAATTTTATGCACATTCTTCTAATACATTTTTCATTTCTATAGTAACAGCTCATTCACAGGGACTGATTTTAAAATTCATGGATATTGCTGTGGTATAAATGTGTGCTGTTCTAGGAAAATAAAGTCCTATATTTTCAAATTCAGTTTAGTAACAGTAACTCCTCTTCATTATTTTACTGTAAGGACTGACTCGGTGATAGTGACGTTTCATGGCAGCATTTGTCCTATTTATTTTTCTGAACTAATTTATATCCTGATCGAGTTATAAATGATTTCTTTGCTCCAGGTTTCCACTGCTGTTCTGTCCATCACCGCTAAAGCCAAGAAGAAGGAGAAAGAGAAGGAGAAGAAGGAGAAGGAGGAGGAGAAGATGGAAGTGGTGGGTTTATCCAGCGTGTTTAGTCTCTCTCAAGTCATAGCTTATCTAAGAGAGCATGTTGAGAAAAACACTACATCCAGAAATCAAATCATAGCATGTTGCTTTAAAACTGGTTATGATTCTTTTTCAAGTGTGTACAAAAGTCTAGTGTATGTATACACACACACACAACTATATCTTTCAAAATCATAAAAAAATTTAATATGTAAAATATTTTAAAGATCATTTAAAATAAATAAAGATTAATATTTTAAGTGTATTCATTAGATTTAAAAAATATTTGGACAGAAGTGTACTACAGCGAGTTCAAAGTTAATCTGCAACAAACAAACAAAAAAAAAATCCCTAGCAGGAAGATGAAATAATGCGATTGTGATGTAGAAGTGGTTTTAGAGATTATTGATGTGCAGTGTTTTCGTGGTGTGTTCACTGCAGGAGACGCAGGAGGCCGAAAAAGAGAAGAAAGAGGAGGAGAAGGAGAAGGAGAAAGAGAAGGAGAAGAAGAAGGAGCAGGAGCCCAATTTCCAGATGTTGGAGAATCCAGCGAGAGTGATGCCGGCGCAGCTCCGAGTGCTAACCATGCCTGAGAGCTGTCGCTATCAGCCGTTTAAACCAGTGAGTAACACACACACACACACACACACAGCCATTTTCACCAAAACATAGCTGACCCTTAACATAACTGGCCCATAGAGCCTTGGACATGAGCCTGCTGTAAATATTTGATCGTTTTCTGCCGTATATAATGAGATCGACGCAGCCCAGAATGAAGAGTACAATGACACCGAGCTAATGTCTCCAAATAAACACTGCCGAGATTTAGCCTGTTGGACTCACTCCATTTCTGTATTGCAAGGCTTTTTTCTTTTCTTTTCTTTTATAATGTTTATATGAACAAAAACATTCAGCACTTCACCTTCCTGTAGTGTTCATGACTCAGCAGTGCTCAGAGATCCTCCTGATGGCAGGTGGGAGTGGAAATGTTGAGAAGAACTATCAGACTAGTGCTGTTTGTTTGTGTTTATTTGCTTGTTTATTTATTTATTTATTTATTTATTTATTTATTTATTTATTTTCTTCTTCTTTTTTTCTTCCCCCGTACACCAAATATTTTTGAAATGCAGGAATGTAATCCTCACAGACCTGAAAATTTCAGAGAAAGTTTAAATATGTTGACAGGTGCTTTCTTTTTATTTATTTATTTATTTATTTTTTTGTGGGACGTCACATCTAGTACCAGGGGAAAATACACACACTCTTATTTTTAGTTGGAATATCGGCAATTAAATGTTTGTTTTTTTTTGTAGTTTTGTTGTAAAAGTCCTCATATTCTCTCACTAACAAGATTTTCACCAGCATTCACCATGTTTGTTTTTCCTCACTTTTTCCCTGAGCCAACCTGATTGATCACGAAGTTTATAAAAAATATTTTTTTTTAATATAAAAAAAGTGCTTCACATCACTGAGCAATTTTCTTTAATGTTTACGTGCACTTACAGCTGAAAATCCAGCATCTTAAGACTTTTCTTTATTTTCTGCACTGATGTAGCTCACATCACATCATGTGTTCCTTAATACAGCAGTTAAAGGTACACACAATTAGAGCTCACACACAGGCGATGTCAAAACACATG
>JAFFST010053729.1:120977-138907 GCA_022414735.1 Noturus placidus | reverse complement strand
TAAAAAAGGAGTTCCAAAAGTTCTGTAGTTTGGGACAGAGTGCAAACATATGACTCAGGTTACAGGGTGATAGTTTACATTTTTCACACATGTCAGGAACATTGGGATATATTTTAGATAGTTTACTCATAGAGAGGTGAGCTCTATGGACCACTTTAAATTGTATGAAACTAAGTCTAGCACAGGACGTGGTGGTCCGTATATTATCTAACACTCTGCCCCAGTAATCCTCCTCAAGCTCCAGACCCAATTCCTCCTCACAGGCACTAATGGTAAAAAAAGTGCTTCACTTCACTGAGCAATTTTCTTTAATGTTTACGTGCACTTACAGCTGAAAATCCAGCATCTTAAGACTTTTCTTTATTTTCTGCACTGATGTAGCTCACATCACATCATGTGTTCCTTAATAAAGCAGTTAAAGGTACACACAATTAGAGCTCACACACAGGTGATGTCAAAACACATGCAGGAGGCAGAGCTTTCCTGACCTGACTGCTGAGTAGAGCTACCTCCTGTCCTGATGTTTTTCTGATCATGAGATGATGACAAAATTAACCAAATATTACAGTTTAATAAAAATCACCGACTGTTGTTTAAACCAGCTTTTTTTAGTCTGACATGGGTCTGGAATGTTTAAATCAAGCAAATCTAATGGGTGAAGCATGATGTTGGATGCTTTTATCGTTGTATTACTTTAAACAGTCGTCAGGTTAAAATGTTTAATGGAACTCCGGGATCTTTTGAACCTGAGTATTTCATCATAACACACACACGCACACAGAGCGAGAGAGATGCAAAGTGGGGGTAGATGTCTTTCTCTCTCTCTCTCTCTCTCTCTCTCTCTCTCTCTCTCTCTCTCTAGAACTTTCAAAATAGCCATTTTATATCTAGTTGTGCTTAAAAGGTGCTTGTATAAATAAAAGTGTATAAAAGTCATTAAATACGAAATCGTTAAATTACTTTGAAGTGTTCATTTTCGATAGAACACGAATACAGCGCCAGTCCACTTTTTAGAATCCTTTAGTTACTTTTTTCAAAAAAGTACCTAGCAACAAATCTAGCAGAGTTTTGGACAAACCTTGGCTACTTTCTGTAGGAGAGTCACTACAGTCAGACACTATTTAATACTTGTTCCGTTGTCTGACAACATCCATCCATCCATCCATCCATCTTCTATACCACTTATCCTTCAGGGTCATGGGGAACCTGGAGCCTATCCCAGGGAGCATTGGGTATGTGAGCATAGAGAGTAGGGGAGAAGCGAACAGATGTAAAGAGCTGAGACTAGGCAAAATGCAAATACAACATGATGAAATAACAAATAGGCTAATTAGCATATGGCATCATCCAATGTCATTCATTGACTTTCTGTTGAAAGTTGTTGGCAACAGTGCTCCTGTCACTCACCTGGAGTGTATTGACGTTATAGTGAAGATGAAGCAATCACAATTTAGTCCAGAAGTTGCCATATAAAAATTGGTTTATTATTATTTATTTATGTTTTGGGAGGAATTTAATAAGAAAAAATAATGTTTGAATGACATATTTTGTATAATCTGTGGGATCCTTGCTCTCTCTTTCTTTCTTTGTCTCTCTCTCTATGAGAACGGCCATTCTGATTAAACTCTCTCCTCTTCAGCTCCACACAGGTGGAATTATCATCCTGAAGGACACCAGTGAGGAGGAGGAGGAGCTTGTGGAGCCAGTCTCCGCTCACGGGCCTAAAATAGAAGAGGAGGAACAGGAGCCTGAGCCTCCGGAGCCATTCGAGTACATAGACGAGTGAACATCATCTGTGTCGGTACGCAGAACCTGAGTTTACACCAGGAACCATTTTAATTCCAGTTTAAATAATACCTTTAAAGAGCTTTAACTTTTTTCTTCTTCTTTCACAGGTGCAGATGCCATTCATATCCCAGCATGCACATCTTCGTGTCCTTTCCTCCACATGATCTCATTATTATATGCGTTCCTCACTAATTGTTATTGTTATTTTCTGTTATTACAATAAAAAGAACTCTGAGATGCTGATCTCGTGTTTTTTTTTTCTTCTCCACACGTCCAAAACCTCGCCTGCTGAAGCGACTCTTTTCTCAGTGGATGAGTTTTACAACCTGGAAATTTTAAGCGGTAACGAGAGATTTTGGGTCTTTTATCTGAGGATTAATTATGATTTACAAGTTGGCAGTTCGATTTATTTCGATATTTTTTTTTTATAGTTTTTATGCAAACAATAACCGATTAAAGGTTATGTGGAGTTGCTCTTCCTAAAGGAAATCCTGCTTGGAGGAATAAAATACATTTATTTTTTATTTATCTATGTTATAAGACAAGAAAACTTTTCAAGGAAAAGAAAGACTAGGAACAAGAAAAAGAAGGAAAGCAAAAGAAAGTGGATAAAAGAAAGAGTGAGCAGAAATGAGTAGAAAAGAAAGAAAACTGAAGGAAGAAAGAAAAGAGGAAAAGGAAGCAAGAAGGCAAAAGAACATGGAAATGAGAAAGAAAGACAGCTAAAGTGTGGGGATTAAAGAAAAGTGGGGGGTAATAGAGTAGTAAAGAAATAAAGTGGAAAGGAGAATGGAGGAACAAAGAAAGAAAAGAGTGAAATAGAAAATGTGCAAGACAAAGCATGTGGAAAAGGGAAAGTGAAAGGAAGTAAAGAAAGAAATTGAAAAATAATGAGGCCAAAAATCTACAAACTGAAGGATCTGAATAATAACCACTACATACCCAGTAGAAAGCAGGAGTTATTATAAATAACACCAAAATGATACATTTTGTTTTATTTAATTTAAAGTTTATTTAAGCATTAAAACTTTGTCAGTGTCAATCTCTGTTGTGAATTTGGGACATGACCGTAATAGACTTACTGTTTATGGAAGTATCCATAAAACATCACATTATTATTATTATTATTATTATTATTATTATTATTATTATTATTATTATTATTATTATATCTAACCTTATTAGCTACCTGATGTTTAAAATCAGGATGTGGTGTTGTATTCTAGCCCTTATATTCCGCGCTGCTTCAGTTCTCTGACATTTAATCCTAAAATCCACCTCTTTGAAATTGAGAAGCTATTGTGTAATTTAAAAAACAGTGACATTAGCTCAGACATTTATCATCGCAGGAATTTCTCTTTATCTTTCCAGGTGATCCATTCAAAACTCTTTACCACTGAGAAATAAAACCAAACCACGTGTGGAAGGTGAGCTTCAGATCAGACATGGGATGATGGAACACAAAAAGTTCACAGTTTTTATATGATCCAGAATGTATTTGTAAGTTGGGAGTCAAACTGATGTTGTTTTACTGTAAGACACTGCACACACACTTTAACACACTCCTGATGGTTTCCCATAAATGGAAGATTTTTGAGTGAAGCAGTGATTTCCCGGCCGTCTTTACAGTCGTGGTGAGACGCATCGACACGTCCACTGTGGAAAAAGAACGGTGTATTAAAACAAAAACCTTGCTTCCTCTTTGAATCTTTACGACTTCCTTGTGTTGGAACTGTGAGCAACAGTTCTGACATTTAAAGCATTTCCAGCCATCAAAGCGTAACATCGTAAAATTGCTCGACTTCGTATTCTTTCCAAATTCTTCCGAAAGCTCCAACGCGCCAAGATCTGTTCATTAAAAATGCTGTGTATTATTTAACCATGGAAACATTTATTAAAATGTCAACTGTTTTTAATCGGCACTTTAAGTCTTTTGTTGTTTCATTATGTTACCTCTTTATTCAATTTGATTAAATTTTATTTGTATAGCACTTTATACAATGGTCATTGTCTCAAAGAAGCTTTACAGAAATATATAAACACATATATTGTGCAAATAAATAATTATACAAATATATATTTAACCCTTAACCGTCCCTGCTCCAGGGAGGCTGTATCATGGCTGACCCTGCGCTCTGCCTCCACCTTAACCGTCCCTGCTCCAGGGAGGCTGTATCATGGCTGACCCTGCGCTCTGCCTCCACCTTGACCGTCCCTGCTCCAGGGAGGCTGTATCATGGCTGACCCTGCGCTCTGACCCCAGCTTCCTGACGTGCTGGGCTATCCAATGAAAAGTATTTCACTTATGCTATAGCAGCTACAAACAGTTGTTCCCTTAGCAGCCTGTCTTTTTTTTCTCTCTTTCTCTATAGTAAGACGATGCAGATCGACACTTCCATAAACGTCTCCTTACCCACAAGTTAACCATATCAATGCTTGTTTTTAATTTACGTGGAATGTTTAACACACAAATCCCTGTGAATGAACGGTTACCACAGAGATAATAGCATTAGATCGAGAGCATTAATATAAACCTGCAATTTGCATCTGCAGAACTGTCAGAGCTGCTTTTGTAAAATAAAATAAATAAATAAACACCTTCCGACCAATCACAATCGAGAATTCAGCAGCGCTGTGGTGTAATTTAGCCACATTCGCCAATCTTTTTGGAGTGAAAAGGTTCGCTCTGAGTTTAAAGGATTCAATCACCGCGTTGTAAATGTTGTACAGACGGCACAGTGACGTCCTGCTCAGCTTTCTGATCAACACAGCTCCAGCACTAACGTTGAGATTTTCCTTCTTCAGCTTCTGTCATCACCCGTTTCTCAGTAGAGCTGCAGCAGACTGGAACGCCACGGGAGAGAGACACACAGGTATGTGTGTGTGTGTGTGTGTAATAAAACACTCGCTGGGGTCCAAGTGGACAAAAGGCTCATTGCCATCTTTGGTCCTACTGAGTTTTATTACATCACTGAAAGTGTGTTTTTGTTTCTGATCTCAGAACTGATGACGAGTGACTGAACGTCTTTGAGATGATTCCATGAACCGAGACGCTGGAAGATTCAAAATAAGGAGGCAGTAAAGCATTAAATGACATGTTTAGTGTCTGATGTTTGTACTATTCCACGATGCTGTCTGAGATTTACAAATCTGTATGTTAAGTAAAGCTAAAAGACCTTCACAACGGACTCTTCACATTTTTCAGTGAAATAATTCAATGAAAAATCATTTATAAAAAATATACAGCACTTACTATAACTTACTACAACTCCTCATTAACGTCAAATCGAATCATTAAAACACTTCACAATTGGTCAGTTCAGCATTACTGTGTAAATCCATTTAACATCTCGTGCTTGCATCGGCCTTTTCCATGGGTCGTCCATTATATGTCATGAAAATACATTTCATTTAACATTCAAACTCTATTGAAACTCTTTTTATTAGGAAATCCTGCACATTCATGCAGTTATCTAATCAGCCAATCATGTGGCAGTAGTGCAACGCATAAAATCATGCAGTTACAGGTCAAGAGCTTCAGTTCATGTTTACAACAAACATCAGAATAAAGGAAAAGTGTGATCTCTGTGACTGGGAATGTAGCATGGTTGTTGGTACCAGATGAGATTTTCACATACAACAGTTTCTAGAGTTTACACAGTTGTGGTGCGAAAAACAAAAAAACATAGAGTGAGCGACAGTTCTATGGGTGGAATTGTCTTGTTGATAGGTCTGAGGAAAATTGCCAGATTGGATCAAGCTGCCAAGAAGGAAATATTAACTCGTAATCATCTCGGAATGCACGCAGCATCACACAGATAAAGACTGATTTTATTTTCTAATCTTCAACTGTCCAGTTTGAATGAGTCTGTGCCCATGATAGCCTCAGATTCCTGTTCTTGGCTGACAGGAGTGGAACCTGATGTGGTCTTCTGCTGTTGTAGCTCATCCTCCTCAAAGTTTGATGTGTTATACATTCTGAGATGCTTTTCTGCTCACCACTGTTGTAAAGTGATTATATGAGTTATTATAGACTTCCTGGGAACCATCTGGCCACTTTCCTCTGACCTCTCTTATCAACAAGATATATATCATGTATACGTCATACAAATTTCATAACTAGTTCTCTCATTCTCTTTTTTTTATTTAATTTCATGATCTTGTGATATTGACTGATGAGGTCACCTTGAACATATAACCTTGTTACACAAAATATAGACTCAAAGTCTTATTTACTACGTAAATCATTTGAATGTTCATTTGAATCCTTTTTATTCTAATCACAAACTGACTAGAAGCATCTGTTGTGTGTTACATTTGTATATGTAATATTTAAAATTGTCAAATGCCAATTCTTTTGTCAAAAGTCAAACTTTTTACAGATTTTTATTCTCTCCTTTTCAGTGTTTTAATATTAAAAATGTAAATAAATGTATTTTTGTAGAAAAAATGAGCAGTTATGTATTACTGGCAGTTTGCTAGCAAACTTGTATATTGTGTATCATAGAAGTCTTTGAGAATCATATGATATGATATTTTTGTTGCATCACTCAGCCCTATTGGCTAAATCTATACTGTAAAAAAAAACCTCAAACAAGACACTTATTTAACCGCAATTGGAATTTATTTAGGCTGTTTACAAAACCTTTTATTTTTATTTATTCATTTTTTTATTTTACTGTGTGCACTTCATCAAGAAGATCCTAACTGGATCCATCTACTAAAAAAAAAAACTTCACTTTCCTTCTTCTATTTCTTACTCCAGCTTGCTCCTTAGCATTTGTATTTAGAGCCCCAGCATTCACATTTGTGCTCATTAATATTTTAGACCACCCTGATGAACACATTTCTTGAACCCAAGTTGTGTTTTAGCTGATTATTTTGATAACCACGTGGCTCTTGATGCTATCATGGTATTAATATTTGAGTCCAAGGCCTGAGTGCGAGTTGTGTAAGAGTTTATGTAAAGCCTCAGGCGTGTTGAAAGGCATTGCACGGTGTCGACTCTGTGTTTTTGCAGGTGTGTGAGATCTGTTTCCACAGGGATTCAGATTAAAAATGACTGGCACACAATTTAATGGGGCATTTTGAACTTTAATGTCTCTCAATGGTTTTCCAGGTCGTTACGAGCAGCCAGATTAGTGGGTGCTAATTCCTCCTTGGTGGAATCCTGGAGTTTGAGAGAGTTTGAGACACAAACAGAGTTTAACGCCTAAAAGCTATCTCAATAACAATTTCAAATGAAATAAACACAACCAGAGCGCAGCATTCCAAAGTGAACTGTGGGTGGGTAAGTGTTGAAATTAATAATAATATCAAATAAGACATTTTTATTTATGATGCAAATTCCTCACATTCTGGAGCTAAAACGTGCACAAAAAAAACAATAATTTAAACAAATAACAAAATGATCCCTAAAGTTGAAATACAAAGTCAAATTTAGTCTACTACTGTGATGCACAGGAAAGGACATGATAAAACCAAAAAAAAAATTGTACTTCATTGGCAAACAAATAAATGTTATACCAGCATTGTCCACAAGAGGATGCTGTTTTTATTTATTTTCATATCATATATAACTGTTACAATTAGCTAGAGTTAAAAGATTAAATGTTACAAATAGATTAAAGGTTACAAAAATAGGGAATTTTAAAAGCTAATTTTTAAAATAACTCCTAGTCACAGAAGTGCTCATAACGTATTTTTTTTTTTTGGGGGGGGGGGGGGGGGGTGATAAACAGTGAATTCTTCAGTCCTTTTTAAATTGACCAGTTTTTACATTTAAAGCCATACTTCACCAATAGTTCATTTCTTACTTGTATAACTGTGTTGTAGTTTAATATATTTCCTATTTGTTTGTTTGTCTGCTTGTTTACTTATTAATTTTGATTTCCTATTGCTTAATTTTATTTTCCAATTATTTTATTTGCTTGTCATTCATTTTGTTTTTATTTTTCATTTATGTATTTATTTCCTAAAACCGATCAGCCATAACATGAAAACCACTGACAAGAGAAGGGAATAACATTGATCATCTTGTTTCAATGGGATCTGTCAAGGGTTGGGATATATCAGGCAGCAAGTGAGCAGTCAGTTCTCGAATGTATTGGAAGCAGGAAACATTTGCAAGTATCAGGATCTGAGCAAGTCAAGGGCCAAATTGTAATGGCTAGATGATCGGGTCAGAGCATCTCCAAAACAGCAGGTCTTGTGTGGTGTTCCCCGAATGCAGTGGTTAGTACCGACTAAAAGTGCTACATGGAAGGACAACCGGTGATCTGGCTACAGGGCATCCAAGGCTCACTGATGCATGTGAGGAGCAGCAACTAGCCGAGTCCTATAGAAGAGCTACTGTGGCACAAATTTCTGAAAAGGTTCATGCTGGCTATGATAGAAAGGGGTCAAAGAACACACAGTGCATTGCAGTTTGCTGCGTATGGGGCTGCGTAGCCACAAACTGGTCAGAGTGCCCATGCTGACCCCTGTCCACTACTATGGGCACGTAAGTATCAGAACTGGACCATGTGGGAACTGGAGATGAATACCATCATTCTAGATGAAAAAGGAGCACTATCTTGCGGAGAGGGACACAAAATATCTTAATGGAATATTTGAATGGAAAGTCAAAATGAGATTTTTCAGATCAGTGTTGGAAGGGCTGCGGCCTGGTGGGAGACCATGCACACATTCTTTGACTGTCCAAAATTAACAGAATATTGGCAATGAATACAAAATGAAATTGAAGGACGTTTATTACATGGAATATATAACTGCAAAAGTACAATTGAAATATTTTCAATTAATTGGCCCCGATAATCTCATTTTTTCTCATGTGATTTGTTGTAGGAGTCGGAGTAGATTCTCTTTGTTATCTAAATCTGAATGCCATCTTGATGTTATTCACGCATTAATATTGTTTATTCATTATTACTGTGCCTCTATTTTTGTCTTTTTTGATTGACTTATTTATTTTTTTCTATTTACTGTATTGGTGGTTGTAACCCCTTACTTACCATTTTGTCCCATCAGGGGGAAATATGTGTGGACACTGAAAGAATATTGGAACCCATGGACTGCCGTGTAAGACATGTATACCTGTGCTATATCGCTGAATTATTAATTGTACTGTATGGCTGCACTTGATAAAATGGAATAAAAAGAAGTAAAAAAAAAAACAAAAAGAACTGGAGCATGGAAAGTTTTTTTTTTATCAGTTGATTAGGTAAAACATCAAATAACCTGTTTTTATATGTTTTTTGTTTAAATACAAGTACATTTCCAAATCAATCACTCCTCTTTGTTTTTATTAGCATTTGCCTTACCATCCCAACTTTTTCAGAATTGGTATTGTAGTACCCTAAATTAGTTCTTCTTCAACTTTTAGACAACTAGAACTGTAAACCATCAGATGAAACATTGAGCCACATCTGTGTGGCAAAACCATCCTCCTAATACCAAAACTCTAAACCTGATCCTTTAGCATCGCAAAATTTAAATAAATAAATATCCAAACAATCATTAAATGAGCTAATGACATTGGGTTTGCAATTTACACCACAGTCATTACACCAAATAATGTGGAAGTTGGGGGGTGTTCACTTGGTGCAGCTTTGGCTTTACGTTTCTACACAGCTGGACTCCAGACTCATCATCTTGACTACGGTACATTTTACATTTTCCAGCCACAAATTTTCAGTTTCCGAGGTTCCAAGGGTGAGTTAAAAGTGTCTGGAGACACACGACATGGAGGCCAAGGCATTCTGGGAAACGGCTAGAGAAATAAACAGTCGCCATGGTTAAGGACACAGAACAAGGAAAGGAAAAGATGAATGGTGGGTGGCCCACAAATAGGGGATAAGTGATGACTTCTCCATTTTTAATAATGATTAACGATTAATACTGCTTATAAATCTGTCTCAATTCCTCTGGTCAACTCTCAGAAGAACACAAGTCTCATCTCATGAAGGCTTAAAATGCTTTAACCTCATTATCTGTTCTGTTATAATCCCAAAGTCTGATTCAGATTGGTGAGTAGGTGTGGATACGTTTTCTATAGTAGCATTTTTGTAATTCAATTCAATTCGATTTTATTTGTATATCACTTTTTACAACAGACATTTCTCAAAGCAGCTTTACAGTAACATATTATCACTGTATACAGATTTATCCCAATTGATCAAGCCGGTGGCGACAGTGACAAAGAAAAACTCCCTAAGATGTTAAGAGGAAGAAACCTTGAGAGGAACCAGACTCAGAAGGGAACCCATCCTCATCTGGGTAATAACAGATAGTGTGAAAAAGTTAATTATGGATGTATATGAAGTCTGTTTGGCCTTAGAAGCAGCCGTAGTCCCAGCAGTCTGGAATTGGAGTAGATGAGAGCTCCATCCAGAGGTAGGACATCTGAAACGGATCAGGCAGGTCCGGAGAGCCGAAAGGATCAGGATCTCTAGTATCTCCATAAAATCGTGTGTGGCTCGACAGAAACAGAGAGGGAGAGAAAAGATTATTAGACTGTGCTTAGCATAACAGAAAGTCTAGTCAGGGTATGCTTGAGTAAACAAATATGTTTTAAGCCTAGACTTAAACACTGAGACTGTGTCTGAGAGCAGAACACTAATTGGAAGACTGTTCCATAACTGTGGGTCTCTATAAGAGAAAGCTCTACCCCCTGCTGTAGCCTTCACTATTCGAGGTACCGTCAGATAGCCCGCATCTTTTGATCTAAGTAGGCGTGGCGGATCATAGAAAACCAAAAGGTCGCTTAGATACTATGGCACGAGACCATTTACTGTTTATAGGTTAATAATAGCATCCTATAATCAATGCAAGATTTTACTGGGAGCCAATGCAATGTTGATAAGATCGAGGTGATGTGGTCGTATTTTCTGGTTTTAGTTAGGACCCTAGCCGCTGCATGCTCGACTAACTGGAGTTTGTTTATGCCCCTACTGGAACATCCAGACAGTACGGCATTACAGTAATCTAGTCTGGTCTACAGTAATATTTCTGCATCATGTAGTGACAATATATTTCTTATCTTAGAAATATTTCTAAGATGAAAGAAGGCTATCTTAGTAATATTATCTACATAAGCATCAAAAGATATATAATAATCACTCCAATGTCTTTTACTGCTGCACATGATGAAACAGAAAGACCATCCAGATTAACCATCAGAAAGCTTATTTCTACCTACACGTGATCCTAATAAAAGTATTTCTGTCTTATCAGAATTGAGTAAAAGGAAGTTAGTTAACATCCAATGTATAATGTCCTTTACACAATCCTAAACTTTATTAAACTGCTGTCTGTCCTCTGGCTTCGCTGAAACATACAGCTGTGTATCATCCTCATAACAGTGGAAACTAATTCCATGTTTATGAATAATTTGACCTAGAGGTAGCATATATAAGGTAAAAAGCAGTCGGCCTAAAACAGAACCTTGTGGAAAACCAAATTTAAACTCGGTATGCATGGAGAAGTCTCCATTAACATCTATGAATTGATAACGCTCGGTCAGATAAGACCTGAGCAAGGAGAGCACTGTTCCCGTAATGCCAACAACATTTTCTAATCTATCAAGGAGAATAGTATGATCTATAGTATCAAAAGCTGCACTAAGGTTGAGTAACACAAGCAACGAGTCACAATCCTGATCAGAGGCCAGTAGAAGGTCATTTACTACTTTAACTAACGCTGTCTTTGTACTATGATGAGGTCTAAATCCTGACTGATACATTTCATGAATGTTGTTCCTATGTAAGTACGAGCATAACTACTATGCTATAAACTTTTCTAATATCTTGAAGATGAAGGGGTGATTTGATATTGGTCTATAGTTTGATAGTTGAGAGGGGTCAAGGTCAGTTTTTTTTAATCAGGAGTTTAATAACTGCTAATTTAAGTGATTTAGGTATATAACCAGTGTTGAGGGAA
Source organism: Noturus placidus (assembly GCA_022414735.1). Lineage (NCBI taxonomy): Eukaryota > Metazoa > Chordata > Actinopteri > Siluriformes > Ictaluridae > Noturus > Noturus placidus. The sequence continues at coordinate 127,180 of JAFFST010053729.1, read as the reverse complement.
GAATTGAATATATATAAAAGTGGTTCAATTTCTCCAGGATAAATCTGTTTAAAGAAACATGTACAGTGCCTTGCGAAAGTATTCGGCCCCCTTGAACTGTTTGACCTTTTGCCACATTTCAGGCCTCAAACATAAAGATATAAAACTGTAATTTTTTAATAATTAATAATTTAATAATTTTTCAGTTTTTTTATTTGTTGAAAAAGTTTGAAATATCCAATAAATTTCGTTCCACTTCATGATTGTGTCCCACCTGTTAAAAAATTACAGTTTTATATCTTTATGTTTGAAGCCTGAAATGTGGCAAAAGGTTGAACAGTTCAAAGGGGCCGAATACTTTCGCAAGGCACTGTAGTTACAAGATCTAGTATGCAAGTTGATGAATTCGCTGAAGAGATTAATGAAACTAGTTCTGTCTCTGTAAGGGGAGTTCTAAACTTTGATCTGATATTGCTATATTATAATCTATATGGTTAGTTATAACACTGTCTGGTTTTAATTTAATTGCCCGAATTTCACATCTAATATTTTCAACTTTGCAAATGAAAATTTCATGAAATCTTCACTGCTATATAATGATTATGTGTTTCTTTCTGTAGTGGTTTTATTCCTAGTTAATTTTGCTACAGTGTTGACTAGAAATCTCAAATTGTTTTTGTTATCCCCTTTCAAGGTGGAGAGATAGACTTTTTTTTATAGTTCAGGAGGCTCTCCTTCTATGCTGCTTGGAATACTACTAATTTGTGTATGTAATTGTGTCCAGGGTGTACCCGGCCTTGTGCCCTATGCTCCCTGGGATAGGCTCCAGGTTCCCCTGTGAGGCTGAAGGAAGGATATACGGATAGAGGATGGGTAGATGGATGTTAGTATGAGGTCAAAAGTGTGACCACCATTATGAGTAGGTCGATTACGTTCAGATTAACCCCTACTGAATCTAAGATGCACACAACCGCTGTTCTCAGAGGGTCTTCTGGGTTATCAAATGAATATTAAAATCACAGAGGATTAATGCTTTTTCTACAAAAACAACCAGGTTTTAGATAAAGTCTGCAAATTCACTAAGAAATGCAGTATATTTGTAAACTACATAAGTTATACTGGTATAAAGAATTTCAAAAGAATTAAATTTAAGACTAGGTTTTTGTGTGATGCCTAGACTTTGATTATGGATGAGACCAACACCTCCTCTACCAGTTGAATGAGGCTGATGTATATAACTGTATCCAGGAAGACTGGCTTCATTTAATGCTATGTACTCATTTGGTTTAATCCAAGTTTCTGTTAAACACATTAAATTACATTCCTGATCGGTAATGATTTCATTAACAATAAGAGCCTTAGACGCAAGAGATCTAATGTTTTATAGTCCTAGCTTCAGATTAAAGGTGCTGGATGTGCATTCAGTATGATCTAATTTTATGTTAATTAGGTTACTAAAACAAAGTTTCTGAAATTTTCTATGTATTTGTTTAGCTCAGGGAACAGTGACAGTCTTTATAGTATGTACTACAAATGTTGAATTATTATTTGAACATTGATTATGATGAATGTTGATATTGTAGGAAGATGTACTTACGGTAGGCAGTCACTTGGTGTGTAGCATCTTGGAGATGTTGTCTGACAGCTATTCCACTCCGAGGCTTCTGGGGTGCAGGCCAGGACAAAACAATCTAGGACACTCCCAGACCAGATTCCGGTTATTAACAAACAGCAGATTCTGTTCATTACACCAAGAAACTAAACAGACATTGAAAGCAAGAAGTCCATCCATCCATCCATCTTCAACCGCTTACTCCTTTTCAGGGTCACAGGGAACCTGGAGCCTATCCCAGTAGGCATCGGGCACAAGGCGGCGTACACCCAGGACAGGGCACCAGTCCACCGCAGGGCACAATCACATACACACTCATTCATACACGCCAATCAGCTTACCATGCATGTCTTTGGACTGGGGGAGGAAACCGGAGTACCCGGAGGAAACCCCCGACACACAGGGAGAACTTGCAAACTCCGCACACACATGGCCCCGGCGGGGCTCGAACCCTGGACCCTGGAGGTGTGAGGCGAACGTGCTAACCACTAAGCCACCGTGTGCCCCATGCAGGAAGTCTACTGAACTTAATTTTATTATTATATTAATATTAATGCATTTGAGCTAATAATTTATTGTTCAATTTTTAACATTTATGGAAGGAGTCTCCAGTGTCAGAAGTAAAGTTGTAACTTTAAATTTTCCAATATCTTCAGGACAGAAGAGTTTACACTTGGAGGTTTCTTGGTAACATGACAAGCTGGGATTTTTGCCTTAGTAACATCAAGAGAGAGAAAAAAGACATTGAACAATGCATTTCAACATGCTTGAAAAGAGAGAAAAGTTTATAGCTGCTATAATGCAAGTGAGCAGGTGTTTAGTGACTACTCCACAACATTAAATGTAAAACACTCAGGGATGTGCTGTTATAGGAAAATAATCGCCTTGTACATTTGTTTAGAAGCCAGTTGATAATGTGGCCGAGATGTTGGAGGAACCCTGCAGCTCTCAGTAGATGATGTTTTTGTCAGTGGAGGAGTTTAATGGAGCTCGACGGCCTCTTTGCTCTCGTGCACGTTTCTCTTTTATGGAGGGGAAAAGACTCCAGCGGTGACTCTCGGCCTCACAGTGGGAATCTGACCACACACACACACACACACACACACACACACACACAGCAGAACAGAACTGAGGAAAGTATGACTGCAGCGATGAGAGAAAAGGAGTAAATCGGATCAGTAATTGAGCAGAGACATTTTATTCGTACATCTGTGACCACAAATAAAATCTCAGTGTCCTTCCTTAAACCAATATCATTTTACTGTCAATTTAGCTCATTTTATTTGCTGTGTTCCCTTTAAAGTTTAACAGTGTTTAAAATCTAAACCCTTTCTGTTGAATTAATTTGCTTATTGTTGCATCATCAGATTTAAGAACCAGAGAACCCTGGCTCTGCAGTTACATCACAGAGAGTGTTTGTGACCAGAAAGTTGTAAGTAACATTTCTTCTCCTTTTTTAACCTTTATTTTGTTAGGCTCTACCTTGTGACCTTTTCTTTTGTTTGTTTGTTATTCATTCATTCTTCAATGGGTGGGTTGAGGGTTTCTCTGGGGTAAATGTGTTTTTATATGTGCTCAATTGAATTGCAATCTTGCAACATATCTTTTTCTCTTTCCTTTGAAAAACTGAATAAGCATTACGTTCTAAAAATTCGAATCACAGGACTGTGAGGTTACTTTGGATAAAAGCATATTTCAAATGTTAAAGAAGCTTGTGCTTCAATAGTGCATGTCACCCTCTGGTGGCTCAGAGTGAGATGTGCAGTTCCCATATCTGTATCTCACCCACTCACCCACTCACCCACTCACCCACTCACCCACTCACCCACTCACCCACTCACTCACTCACTCACTCTCACACACAGTTAACACACAGTAAATAGCAATGCGCTAATAAAAGTGAATCAAGCGCAAATATTTTTTAATAGCTTATTTCCATATTTCAAATGTAGTGGAAACATTACACATTCAATTCCAAATCAAAGCATTGACCAATTTTATCAAGTCTCCATTATTCATTTACAGGAAACAAACAAAAGGAATATTAATCTGTTAAAAAAATAGCAGTGTTGTCATTTTTTCTCTTCAAACTCAAATACTTATAAAGTGAAGAATTTTTTTCAAGATTTAACTTCACTTTACATTCCTGAACTAATATTTAGTTGCATAACCATTGTTTTTGATAACTGCTGCACATCTGCGTTGCCTCGAATCAACCAACTTCTGGCATCTAGAAACAGGTATATTAGCTCATGATGAACGTCCAGTTCGACATGATGTTTTGGGTTTTGCTTCAGAAACTGCACCCCACAAGTTTTCAGTGGGGTTGAAGTCAGGGGATTGAGCTAGCCACCCCATTGCCTCGATCATTTTTATCTGGAACCAAGATGTTGCTCGCTTACTTATGTGTTTGGGGTCGTTGTCTTATTGAAAGCATGGGGGGGAGACTTAACTAACTGACTGATTTAACAAGCTAATTTATGAAATGTTTTATTATTAAATGAGTGACCAATGAAACACTTGGAAATAAATCTCATTGAAATGTACTTGAGTGAGTACGAGAACAACCCCTGATCACTTTACTAAATCAGTAGCAGACCTTTGTCCCAATGTTGTTTTTGTCCACCATTTGGGTTCAACCCATGCGGTTGTTCCATATTTGAACATGCACACTCACAATACAATAATATTTCGTATGTATAAACATGCTATACATCTGTAACACAGTGACAATACAGGGTTCAAATAACTCAAAATTGTATTAAAATAGCATTAGGAAAATCAGCCAATCAGGAGCGATAGTCCCGCCTCCAGCTGAACGATTGCTGCCTGTGATACAGGGGTTTAATTTCAAATAACAACTGAAATAGTACGCTGATATTTAAGTTACCTGAGCACAGCAGCCCTTTGCTCATTTACCTTGTTTTAGGGGATCTCTAAGTGAATTATATAGCATTCCTATTGGAGGGAAAGTTATGAAAAATATACTATATAGTTTTCTATGATAATTTTACTTTAATGTGGTGTGTAAAATTGTGAAACCTTAATGTTTAAATTCTGCTGTGGGTATAAACATTTTGTTTTGTTAAGGGTACTCTAATTAAGAGTATTAGCATTTCAGCTACAGTATGTGTTATAACTCAAGTGAGCCTGTACTGCCTGCATTTCCTAATTACAGGTCAGGTCCCAAGAGCTACCTCAAGTCTTATGGACAGAGTGAGAACTACTTGAAGTCTTGTGGACAGAGAGAGAACTACTTGAAGTCTTATGGACAGAGTGAGAACTACTTGAAGTCTTATGGACAGAGTGAGAACTACTTGAAGTCTTATGGACAGATAGAGAACTACTTGAAGTCTTATGGACAGAGAGAGAACTACTTGAAGTCTTATGGACAGAGTGAGAACTACTTGAAGTCTTATGGACAGAGAGAGAACTACTTGAAGTCTTATGGACAGAGTGAGAACTACTTGAAGTCTTATGGACAGAGAGAGAACTACTTGAAGTCTTATGGACAGAGTGAGAACTACTTGGAAGATCCCTTTCTACTGATGGTGAGCCTCCCAGTGTGATCTTGAAGAGACGCTGACCAACTCAGCGAGCATAGCTCCCTGGTGGTAGGACAGTATCAGCCGCCTGAGCTGGTACACAACTTTCACCCAAAGTGCCAACCTTCATCTTAGACAAGGAAATTGTCACAGAGCTGGTACACACATTTTCACAGAGAACTACTGACAGTAGATTGATTAATCCAGAACGTGATCACAAATTCAAAAGACTCATTTACTTTAAAGGGCCAATTTTTTCTTTTTCTTTGTCTGTACATAATTGTGTTTAAAATGTTGTTTGCAGAAGAAATGTAAGTAAAGGTTACATTGTTACAACTTACCTGGTATCATCCTTCTTTGTATGGGTTCAGTTTTACACCATTTACATAGCACAGTGTTAGCTCATATTTAGAGAATAGCACAGTTACACATCCATCACCATTACTGCAAAGCACAACACAAGCAACTATATATACAGTACATATGCATTTACACATACACACATTTACACACTGCACTTGTATTCTCTGTATGAAAAAGTAGCACGGTGGCCATTGGCTATTAAAAGAAACACCAGTCACATGACTCACTCATTTGCTGACCTTTCCTTTCAGGAAACTCCTCCATAATAGTGTTTCATTCCGAACTCCATCTGTGAGGCACTCACTGAACAATCTGTTGACTGTTTCTGAGACATACTGATCCTCAGCTAGTTAATTTCGCTGCATTGTTAGGAATGATTAACATCAATGGAAACGCTGTGATTGGACCGTAATTAGTGGCTTCTGAGTCCCGTGATCCGTTTAGATGCTTTATTTGCTATAGAATGCTTTTTTCTACGTCTCTAGCATTAGCCTTCTCAGTTGAAAGGAAAGTTGTAATGCTTTAGCTTTAATAGAAAAGTTATATTCATGAAGTAGCTTCATAAATAATACAGTGGTGTGAAAAAGTGTTTGCCCCCTTCCTCATTTCCTGTTCCTTTGCATGTTTGTCACACTTAAGTGTTTCGGAACATCAAACCAATTTAAACAATAGTCAAGAACAACACAAGTAAACACAAAATGCAA